>CM034151.1:4183830-4315307 GCA_019776745.2 Taxus chinensis | reverse complement strand
GGCCTAGTTTCGATAAAGTATATATACTCATCAGAAAAGTCTAAATTTACCAGATCACCTCCATCTAATGGATTGTCAGCTAACCATTCTGCAATGATTTGTCCCTTAACGGATTTCTGGTTTACAAATGTTAATTCAAATTCACCCATTAAGAGTTATGAAATGTCCAAGCCTTTCTAGAATTTGAAAGACCCTTGCGTGAGGAATGTTGTAAACTGATTTGTCTTAAAATGGACCCTGGTTTCGTGATTAACATGTATGTCTTAAACGTTTTGTGACAAAGAACTATGGCAGCATTTCTCTCTGCCTGTGTATAAGTGTTTCATAATTGCGAGCAACATCGGCTAATGAAATCGACTGCACGTTCTCGTTTTTTATCATTGTCTTTAAGCCAGATGCAGGCTCGCGAGACATCTTAGATTATTGAGTCAAAATCAAGGATGATCTAGTCGGGAGGCTTAGCTGTGGGCGGAGACAATAAGACGTTTTAATGCTTAGAAGCCTTGTATCATTCTTTTGTCAATCAATGTTATATCTTCTTTAACAGATTGTGAGTGGTGAATAACAAAACTTAAACGAGAATTGAACCTTCCAGATTACACGAGCTTCCTAAGACAATTGGATCTGATACCAGAATCGTCGGACGGTGGAATTATTTCAAGAACAAAGCCCAGATTTGGTTGGATCTACATCAAATCCTCATGAGGATATAATGTAATTGCAGAAGCTTCCATCTTTCACACACAAATAACATTTTCTGGGTTCAAGTGACACTATTCAATTAATCATGAGAGGATGATAAAAGCACTTCTGGATGATCACAAACGCTTCTTGGCCTGAGCCAACAAGTCAATCAATAGGATTCCACAATTTATGGATAAGATCATGGAAAGTATGTCATTGCCCGATGTATGTAGCCTGCTGTAAGACCAAAAGGGAATGAATAGCGTAACAAGAAGTTCCCCAGGGAGTTATAAACAGTGGTTTTGGCTTGATCCTGTCAGCTATTTTAATCTGATTATACCTTGAGGGGGGGGAGAATCAATCTATGAGGGACAACATCAAGTTAGTTTTGTATCAACAATAACGTCAATGGAAGGGTAATGGGAAGTCACTTTGGGGACAGATTTGTTTAATATCATAATTCATGAAATGTGGATCTTATATTCTTTTTAGAACAGGGACGATATTAGATACCCATGAATAGAAATGGGTTTGAGAATCCCACTTGGAGAAGTTTTCAGTACTTCCTTTTTTAACCATAAGAGCCACTTTTCGCTTCAGGTTTGAATTTTGTTAATTGGTTTTGCATTGGTTTAGTGATAAGGTTATGTACCGTGAATGTATGGTCCATTGCCCATCATTTCTTTATAGCTAAATGCAAAAGCCTTTGATGTTCTTGAGACTTGGGTGTGTAGTTCTATCTCCTCTTGAGTTAAACGAGGATCCCAACTTCAAAATTTTGGTTCCTCCGTTTCGATGTATTTATGTCAATGGTTATTCTATTAAAGAAGCGATACCTTCTCAAATTCAGGTGGGGCTGTAGTAGTTCCAACTTTATCTGTCTTTCTACCCTCCCCTCAAAGATATCAGATCCTTTTGTGGAGGAGAACTCTTCCATGGGATTTCCAAAAATAGGAAGAGAATCGTATTAGGGAAAATCCGCTATGCGTCGATCAATGTTAGGCCCGCATAGGTGTTTAGATATTTGAGAGTGACTCTATCACCGTCAAAGTGATCCAGGATAGAAAAATCATTCTTAGCTTCTGTATGAGTCAAGAGTGGGTCTGTTGGTATTTTACGCACCAATGGTTTAGTACAAAGTGATACCGTGAAACTTGTGTTTTCCAACTCACTGTTTTGAGTGAAATGGGAAGCTGATGTTGCTATTGAATCGGCGAGGAGGTTTTGTTCTCGAGGGATTGCTTCAATTCATATGAATTTGAATCCTTTGCTTAGATCTAGTACCGTCATTTTGTAGAGTTGTAAATTTTTCATCTCTAGTCTCAATCTACCTTAGAGACTTGGTTGGGCCACACTTGTGAGTCCCTCATAGTACTCTAATGTTTTTATCAACCCCCTTCTTTTGCTAGATGAGGCCAAGGAGGAGGGCTTCGTACTCAGCCCCGTTTTGTACCTCACAGTTTAGTTAATAAAGGAAAAAGGTAGGAATCTTTCCCTCGGGAGAAAGTTAAAGATCATACCTGCCCCACTCCAAGCGACATCTAGCTCCATCGAAATGGAGAGTCCCATATTGTTGCTTGGAAAAATGGATGTTGGGAATATTCGTCTGTTTGTTTCTCCTGCCTTGGTTACTTCTACCATCAACTTTGTCTGATGGAAGGGAACCCATTCCTAGGGTGTACCCTACCCATATAATCAAATGGGTAGGAGAATGGGTATCTTTCTCTAAAGCAACTTGACAATTTTTGTAGTAGTCCCTAATGACACCATTTCTATGACGTTAGCCTCATTTTGAGTGCTGGAATTCCCTTGACTAGATATTTGGTATTCTATTTCTGTGTAGGTATCACTTTCTCTTCTAGTTTTGAATTAATTAATTGTTTTGCTAAGTTGATTTGTTTGGGGAGTTCGAAACCAACTCGGAGTGACGCCCTGGCTTTTTCTTCAGTCAGCTAGTGTATATCGACGGGTTTGTGGGTCACCTTGTTGCCACAAATATTTGTTCCTAAGTGTAAAAATCTTATTTCTTGGGAGAAACGTTGGAAGGGATCCGCCTTCATGTGGTGTAATCCATGCTCGGCCGCGGATCATATTATAGTTGGTTTCCCGATCTTAATATAAAATTCAGTGAGGACCGTCTGGGTCCCAGGTGACGGAAAACTAAGGTTCCAATTGAAGTGGCCTTCCAGCTATCATAACTCTTTAGCATATTTCCTTGTCGTGGAACAATTTGTTTTCTCCATATCTAGCTTTTGAAGAAAAGTGAAGGGGACTATGTTAATTGTTGCCCCATCGTCAATCATTGAGTGTTTAACATAATTATTGTAGACCCATACTTGTAAATGTAAAGGTGGGTCACCTCTACGTACAATTTCAGTGTTTGTTGGCATTTTGCTTCTTAATCAAATAAAACTCAGTATCCGTATCGTAGGCTGCCCCTGGAGGGTAGATGTCAAAGTCTACAACATGGTTTACTTGCAATTTCTAAGAGGAGGATAATGGGGAGTAATTAATGAGACCAAGGCCTCTGCTTCTAAGAGAGCAACCTTATGGGCGGGAGAGGTTCTTCAACAAAATCCAAGAAGGAAAATATAGAAGGTTTTGTAAGTCCTTAATTAACATCAAAGCGGCCTATAGGTTTTTTCCAATGTGTTGTTGAATGTTGTCTACTCAATGGATAACTTGGAACTGTTTGAGAGAAATAATCTCGTGTTCTTGTTATGGCTTCTCGGGTAGCTTGGTGTCCTAAACTCTACCAGACCAACTATCTTGGTTTGGCATCGAGTTCCTAATTGGGGGTGCGACTAGTGGATTTAATGACGTTTGAGGCTTCATGATTCATTGTTTCCTACCAATAACACACCCTGATTCGTTCCCGCTCCGATCTAGACCTATTATTGTTAGAATGAATTTGGAGTGATTGTTACAGATCTTAAGGGTCATTTTTGTGGGAAACTGGCCCCCTATGTAAGTGTTTGTGGTGGTATACTACAGAATTTGCTAAGAATCTCATAAAGAGGGTTGTCTTTGTTCTTATGGAAAAACTGATGAATATATTGTAGTCATGACAATCCTAGTATCAATGGCTTGAATCTTGTGGATCCACAATCAATTAGATTATAATTTCGAGGTTGTTGATTTAAAAAACCTGTTGCGGTCTAAAATTATGTGAGGTTTGCTGGTTGTTAGAGTTAAAATTTGAGGGCTGTTGGCCTTTGGTTTTGACCTCTATTATCCAGTTGGGTTTTGATTTGGACCTTGGTGTTTTGGATTTTTTCGTTGTTGTTGGTGTGGTGGGTGGGCTGGTTGGACGATAAAATCCACCGCATTGATTGTTGGAGTAAAATTGTTATTTCATTGATTTGTTAACACGGTTGGTGCAATATTTTTACAACATTTGGCTCTTTTGACTTGGGTGTTTACTTCATCTATTATAACCGCCACGTTTTTGTTAAGGGATTTGGGTCCCTTCATTGGTATTCCAGCATTAGGATAGGTCGTAGTGTTTTGAAATTTGGGAAATGAATTAATTTCCCATTTGTTCCGTAATGTCTTATGACCACTATCTATCTCTTGCTACTTGATCTATTCAGAGAGAACTTTCGAGTACTTCATCATAAGTTCTTATGGAACTTCTAGACTTCTTTCCTTTTATCTGGCGTCTATTTACGGAATGAACTGAATAACTCCATAGTCCATCTGATGCAATGTTTGGAGCACTTTGCTGACGCGTAAGAACTGTAATGCCTCTTGATAAAATGAGTAGGCGAGTCATTTTACTCTTGTTTATTGCAGAATTCCTAATTCTGTTCTTCACAATTTGTTCATGTCAAAAATTGATAAACTCTGACACGAGTTGTTTAAACTGAGGGTATCCGCGGCTTCCGGTTCTATATACCAATTCAATGGCAATACCCTCTAAGGTTTTTTAGGGATATCTTACAACAAACCCCCATCCCAAGGGAGTAGTTCTCTAATAGTCCGTGCATAGGCCTTAATATGTGCATTTTGTGTCTCCCTCCCCTTTGTATTGGGTAAATCGGGAAGAGCCTTGGAAGCATGAACGCTTCATATGGCGAAATCAGGTCTCTTTCAAATATTCTGAGTAAGTCCCTGCCGCATAGGCTTCAACCATTGATGGTGCCTGCTGAGGGGTGGGGACTGGCTGGGTGTTGATATGGCATATCATACATATTTACAGGGACATAAGGAAATCCCTATGGTTGAGTGAACATCCTTAGAGAGGATAACATGTCCTCCCTCTATGATTTTGAATAAAAATGTTGTTAAGTAGGGAGGAGCATTGGCTCTGATATGGATGTTTGGTGCTAACCGGGAGTATCATATTTTCAATTGGAGTGCGTTTTTGAAAATGCGTCCTAGTTGGTGTTCAATTGTGGACTATTTCTATGAATTTGAGAGGCATACCTAACGTACCTATTCCTTAAGGAGGTCAACCTAATCTAGGAATATACTAAGGGTTGGGGATTCCCGCTTGCCCAAAATCTGAATTTTTGATTGCTTGAGCATTTCCAATCCTCTACTTTTTTTCAACTTGAATACCGTTAAGCCAGTATCTATGTCGATGAGGAGGTCTCCTAACGTTGGGTTGTGAACTACAGGATCGCAAACCAAATATGTTGTTTTCTCTTTTCGAGTTCTTGTCCAGTCATGTGATATCTTATCAGGCAGTTATACTTGGGTATTTGACAAATGGTGTATGCTTTTTTTGTTTTCAATATTCAACTCTCTAATTGTTCACTAACTTAACTGCTCGTATTGTCACGTTGGTTCGAAAAACCTGACTCCTAAGGTCTTGGATCTATATCAGGCTAGTGTTGTGGGAGTTTTTAGTTGAGGCACTATTGATTCAACTACATATTCTTTGGGCTCGTCTACTCTAGGTCTGATTATTGTCATGCAAGATGATTCAATTTTACTGAAATGAAATAGGAATTATGAAAGATATTCTACACTATTCCATATATTCTTCTATTCTTTATCTTTTTCGATGAAGTATTTTAACGAATTAAAGAGGAGTTATTCTAATATATTCAGTTCAGAAAATAGACATTAATCTAATAACAAAAACAAACAACGTGCCTGGTATAGCTATTTACCTGGGCAGTTGTGAGTTTATCCTAAATATTTAAATAACTAACTAATTTTAATTCGCAGACTCCTCTCCTACTTTAGAGTGAAAATTAATCATAGTTTTCTCATACAATATCATTCCCTCCCCGCAGCTTCCCTAGCATATCCGAAAAGTGAGCTTTTTAACTTACATGAGTAAATTACTACTTCTATTGTTGATATATTGTATATAGAAATTTGATAGCTCAACCTGAGAAGTTTACAGAACACCATGGTAATCTGGTTTGTGTGTGACTTTTGTCCCCCTCAGTGTGATCTCCTCCTCCCTCAATTTCTCATGATCCAGAAAAGCTGTAAAGATAGGTCAGCAGAAGAAGATACTTGAACAATGCATTTTGATATAGCCGAATACAATGCAAGTAAGAGCGGGATAGTGGCAAGTGAATAGATCTTGACTATGTAATCCAACAGGATTTATTGCGGGAATACAAACACAATACACCGAGAATTCTAGAAACTTTCTTTTGTGACAAACAAAACCTGCAACTATAAGATGGATTCTAATCTAGAAATGAAACTACCTTACTCTAAATTGATTATATAGAACAACAATGAAGTGGGATAGAAACAAGAAGTTCAAATGATCTCTAAACAGCAAGGGAAGGCTAATAACTGATGCAAAATATGAAACTATTGGAGCTCTAAGTAAGAACTTCAAACAAACCAAATAATTAAGCAGAGAGGAAAATGGGCCTTTGTTTGTGTAAACACTGGCTGAATTTATAGCAATTATTTTACTAGAGGGAACTCCAAATTGATCTCCTTTCTATAAACCAAGGAAAACACACGACTATTTACTGGTGGGGCCAAACATATAGGCAAGCCAAGGTGTGAAGAATGCAGGTGAAAATTGAATTTTTACGTTTGACACATTCGTCGAAACATTGTGGAAAACACGCATAGGACCGTCACCCTGCACAGGGCGGCGGTTACAGGACCGTCGCCCTATCCTGGGCAGTGGTCACGGGACCGCCGCCCAGGCAGGGCAGCATTCATGTCACTTACGACCAAAAAGCACAGAAAAGGGGGGCAAAAGGATATACGAAACACATGGAGCCTTGGATAAGCATTTGGGATGCAAACATACACTCAACAAACTTTTTATGGATTCTGAACACCTTGCGAATAGACCTAAATCATCATTGTGGCTTCTGTAACCTCTTTCCGGTAGTATTGTACCTACATTTTTAGGTACGTACATAAACCCTTAAAGGAAAGAAAACCCACTAATCTTTGTATTATTAACAAAAATAAAGATTTAGTGAAGCACCAAATCCATAAGGAACACCAACCCCTAATTTTTCAAGCACCAACTTGACTTTAGCAAGCACCCACTTGCAAGGAAGATACAACTCCCTAATATTTAATGAAGCACCAACTCCACAAGGAGCACCAACTTGCAAAGAAGACTGAGCACCAACTCAGCCACCTCTAAATGTTTTGTTCTCCTTCATTTTTTTTAGAAGTTTCAACCATGAATGTACACTCTCTTAGCTCTTCTTCTCTTGATTACTTTTCAAACTACCATGGTATGCTTCTTCTTTTCTCCTCTCTATTTTCTTCTCTCTTCTTATTTTTCTGCTCTTTATCTTTGATGTATCAGTCATGTCATTGTGCTCTCAAGCCTCTTGTAGATACTTTGATCCTCAAACATCAACTTCTCTTCATACCCTTGCTCATTTACTCTTGAAGACTCTACAAACTGCTTAGTTTGTTTACACGCTCATCATGCTTTTATACATTCACTAGGTCACATAGGCATTGACCTTTACAAACTGATCACCATCAGATATTCAATGTAAATATATTTATCATGGTCTTTAAGACCTCATACACCTCACTTCCAACCTTATAGCTCACTCATACACTCTCTCAACTCTCTAGGCCAAAAATTGCTTTTACATGTATATATTGTTGACAATGTTGTTGGTGTATGAGAGGTAAGCAAAAGATGTTCTTTGTTTCTAACAAATAGTATCAGAGGGACATGTCTCAAGTTTGAAATTCACTTGGGTAACACTAGGGGAATATTGTTGGCATTTGTGTCCAGTGTTCCCCGTGAGTTTTGTGACATGGGGTTTAACCCCCCGCGTCGTGATCCTAACTATGACATTGATGGAATAATTCCATACTGCACCTTATTTGGGTCACCTAGGCTGAGTAAGAAGTAAATAGAAATGGAATAGATTTTTTGGAGTGGATAGAAAAGAGACACAATACAATTTATTTCTAAATGTCTTGAATGTCAAAGAGTAAAGGCCAAAGATTTCCATACAACAAAAATTATCTACCCACATGGAAGTGCAAATTAGTATAGACTTCATGTAGGGATTTCCTATGTTGAAGAACTAACATGATGTTAATTTAGTCATGGTAGATAAAATAATAAAGGCTACAAATTTTATACATAGTAACCTCAATGATAATGTCCCAACACTTGAAATATGTTTTTGAAAAAATATTCAAATTTCATGGTGCACCTATAAGAATTATCTTAGATAGAGGTACTTGTATGACATCCTATTTTTGGTATACAATTCTTATGACCTTGGGAATTAATATGCACTTCCCCGCATGCATTCCACATAGCAATATCTAAAGTGAGCAATATTGAACATGTAAATCAAGTTTTAGAGGATTACTACTCTGGGATTGTAATACATGGATTACTAGTAGAAAATGTGATTGCATCAAACCTAGAGTTTACATACCAGTGGTCCAAATCCAAAATTATGTGTGACTTTTGAAGCCCTATAGTGTGAAGAAAATCCTTGGAATCATGGTTAGTTCATGAATCCAGAAAAGCAGGAATAAGATAGGGTCAGCATTGGAGAAGATACTTGAGACAATGGCATTTTTGAAAGTATAATAGATAAGAATACAATCTCAAGTAAGACATCTTAAGTAGGTTGCAGAGTTGAATATAAGAGCTATGTGGACTAAAAATGCAATTCCAAACAGGAAGTTTTTTGTAGGGAATACTTAACACAAATACACCATGAGTTAATTCTAAAGAAAAATTCAACTAAAATATGTAACAGAACATAAACCTGCAACTACATGATGGAGATTTTTTATGTTTTGAAATGACACTCAACCTTACTATTTATAAAATATGATTTTGTAGCCCAACAATGATCAGTGGGATAGAAACAAGATGTTCTTTTTATGTCTTTAAACAAAAAGGGAAGGCTAATAAATGCATCTCATATTCATGATTGGAAATTATTATAGTGAGATTCTATATTATTTATATCTATTCATGATTTCATAACCATTAGATGTTTATTTTTAGACACTAGATAGGAATTATGGAGTAGCTAGTACATTTGGTTGAAAACAAGCTGGCTATGTAGTAGCAGGTATAATTTACTATAGGGTAACACCATATGGTTATCCTTTACTATAATGATTTATATTGAGGTGAATTCACTATTTCTAATGGGTCACCTTAACATGATAGGGAAGGTCCAATTTCCATCTTGGAAGGTGAAGGGAGATCCTTTGTGGTATATAATTGTAGTAAAAATTATATGATTATGATTCTCCTTCAGTTGTACTAATATTCAGGAAAAAACGCATAGTGTAGAGTGATCCATATTACATTATTGCGGTTATTAGGACCGTCGCCCTATCCTAGGCAGTTTGTTGTTTCTATTGGATTGTATCGCTAAGGCATGTTTTTTTTTATGTTATTTACGACCAATTGATGCAGAGATGAAGAGGGGCAATGGATATTATGTAACACATTTATTTTGGATAAAGCAGTTGTGATGCAAACATACACTCAACAAACTTTTTATGGATTCTGATATACCTATGCGATATATACCTATATCATCATATATGGCTATATATATACCTATATCCGGTAGTATATATACCTATATATATGAAATAATGTACATGTTTCATTTAAACTAAAGTCATAACATATACAAAATCATTGTATTATTAGACATAAATAAAGACTATTAGTGAAGCACCATAGGGATATGTAACACCATTCACTAATTTATGATCTTTGATTCCATGACTTGACTGTTAGCAAAATACCCATCTTGCATGGATGTTATATATATTTGTCCCTATGATTTTTAATGGGAATTACCAACTATGTTACAAGGAGCACCAACTATGGAATAAGGAAGACTGAGCACCAACTCAGTCACCTCTAAAATGATTAGACACCTAGATTTTTTTATTGATCAATGTATGCCGAAACTCTCTTAAAAATTCATCTCGTAAATAAATAAGTTGAAAATACCATAATATGCAATCATCTTTTATCCTCTCTAATTAATTAAATCTATGTTAAAAAAATCATGCTCTTTATCCTAGATTTTTTATTAATCATGTACATTCTTTTCTCAAGCCTCTTGTACTAAAATTTCTGTATCCTCAAACATCAACTATATCTTAATATTCTTGCTAAATTTTTTTTTGAACATATGCTACCAAACTTCCTTAGATTGCTATATACACGCTCATCATGCTTTAATATATTCAGCTTAGGTCACTTAGGCATTGACCTTTACCAACTGATCACCATCAGATATGCCATGTAAATATATTTATAATGAGTCTTTAAGACCTCATACACCTCACTTCATAACCTTATGAGAAACCTCAACTCAAACAATCTCTCAACTCTCTAGATCTCAAAAGATTGCTTTTACAAGTTCTATATAAGAATGAAAAATCAAATTGGTGTATGAGAGGTAAGCAAAAGATGTTCATAGACACTTCTAATCATATAGTATCAGAGGGACATGTCTCAAGTAAAAATATTCATAACATAGATCCAACTCCTAGGGGAATATTAAAGGAGGCATATTGTGTCCAGTGTTCCCCATGAGTTTCATGTGACATGGGTGATCACTCACCTCTCGTGGATCCTCCCTATGATCCTTATAGCAAAGATTAAAGCCTATGAGATACTTTTTTCTAACGGCAATCATCCCCTAACATGGTATATGTGTCTCAAGTAACTTACAACACTATTTTTGGTCATGCATCAATTAGGATCTACCATTCCAAGACCTGAAAACATGTGAAAAACAATATTTTATTTACACTATATATCTTCATGTGATCAATCATTACATAAATTTGATCATAATGGTTCATTAGGACTCATAAGAGCCTATGAGGACATTATGTTGTACTACACATGACTATTTAATCAAAATCTATGACTTGATCAGCAATGTTCATGTAGTTAATCTAAGTGAACACCTATCAAGGACTAAAATTCCATGACCTCTTCTTACCTCCTTCATGCTTAGAAAGCTCTGCATCATCCATTCATACCATAAAAACCCTTGAGAACATAACATGTCAACTATTAGTTCTACATAACACTATAGAAACCTATCTTGTAATCATGAAGTTTGTACAATCTAGTCGAGTGTGGTTAACCATGAAAAATGAAACATATGAACAACTAATTCATGACCTCCAAAACATCACCATGTCCATTAGATATTTAATCTCAGAGCATAAGGGCTCAAGAACATCTCTTCTCCAAACACACTCAAAACTGTCAAACTGACCCAAGAACTAGTCATGAGAAATTGACCTCATATGACCACTTAAAGGCTAGAACATGTTCATAAATCATCATAGACATGTAGTATGGTATCCAACATCCTCAACCCTCCATTTAGTCATCTTGTACAATGCAAAACTTGATTGCTACAAAAAAAATATTTAGAAACAAGCATTTTTTAGTGGGGTCCACTCACTCATCTGACAACACAAAACCACCTAGAAATAAATGGGAGAGTATACTACATGATTCAATCATCAAACTTGACAAACCAATCAATTTTGAGCTTGTTTGAGCAAAATCTTCCATAACGACTTCATGTTAGGGTTTTAGAATGGTTTTAGAGTTTTTTTAGGGTTATCGATTGTTCATAAAGATATGAACCTTAAAACCCAAACTAATGCCTAAAGATATTAGCTAGGACACTCTTATATCTCTCCTAAATATCTTAAGTTCTCATGCAGATGCTTCATGTGCCAATGAGCATCAGAAAGATCACTTCGAGCTAGGATTCTCCATTTTAAGAACTTGGTAAGACCAAAAACTCAATTTCTTGCTCAATCTTTCAAACTATGACCTAAAACTTCAACCACATACCTAAATCAACATGCCTAACCTATTTCTATGCTTGAATTTTTATACTGAAACTGAAAAATGATCAACCTACCTCATTAGGACAGGCAAGACTCAAGAATTGGTCTAGGTGCAGACCTCAAAATCACTTTTCATGTTTTTTACTTCAAGCTCTTACCTCAAAACATCATGAGCACACCTAGAACAAATTTTTACACCTATGAAAATTTTCACATGCCCATACTTACCTCAGAAACTGATCCTCATATCTCATTAGGTCATGTTTTATTCACCTTTTCTCTTTACACCTTAGTCTTCATGCTTCAACTAACCTTAAAACCACTTTCCATGCATCTTAAACCACGTTCTCATGCTCAAACAATTATAAAACAATCTTCACGTACCTTAAAAACATCCATGATTCGTCCATCGCCCACCATGCCTCTTGACAAGGCTTCTTGATAGGTATTAGACAAGTTGTACACAGATCAGAGCAAAGCAATATTGATTTCTCTGTATAATCCCTCTGATGCAACCATTATACAAATATATAGGAGAAATATATCCTATTGTTGGGGATGCTCCAATCTTATAATCTCTCAACATATTAACCAACTAATACTACCCACATATTATTGTTGTTATTCACAACAATAACATACCAAACAATATATTATAATACGTTACAAATAAATTGTAACCGTACTAACAAGATATTAATTACCAATGTAAATACTAATTCCTAGCATTCCCCCCCTTAGTGTTTACATGGTAGAAAAACATTCACACTTTCTCTAGTCTGTCGCCTCTGCATGCTCATGATCTTGGCACACAACTCGAAATGAAGGTAGAAGAAGGAACACATCAACTTCTTATCGACCAGGCATTACCGGGAACACATCTGACGAAACTAGTGTGGGAACACATACATGAACCATCTACTTATCAACCAGTCACTCTAGGGAACACATATGACCTAACAGTGTGGGAACTCAAGCAGGAACACATCTGAACAACCTTCAATGGTTTTCTAGAGGCTAACCACAAACCTAGGTATGAATAGGAACACATCTGATTATTCAACCTCTTCAAGTATCATGATGTTGCATTTCACTGTGCTATATATTCTTCACTATGTTATTACATTGGGGAATTATGTAGGAATACTCACATACACAAGTGAACAAGAACATACCACATCTGATCTTATTTTTCACACCACGTTGAAATCCACGCCAAACTGAAATGCTGAAATCAAACACATTACATGCTAAAATAAGGAACGCCACTCTAAAGCAAAAGCACACACGTGCCACCAAATTAGTCAAGCGGCCCCGTCGTTGGCGATTGATGAAAGGTCGTTGGTTGTCCTCCAACATTCGATGCCTCCATCCTCCAGTGTTATGCTGCTAGCTCACCTTGATTTAGATTTGAAGCTCAACAATTTCCACATTGGGTTTATTTGTATAACTTCCCCCACAATGTGAAATAGTTTATTTTCCGGATGTCGGGTAACATTGAAAATACGTCCGTAAGGAAAAAAAAATTGTGGATTTTTATAATGACACAAAATGACTTTACAAAGATTTTACTCGACTTTAGACAAACGATAACAAAAAAGACAATAATACAGTGACACAAAATATGACAGATTTAATTAATTTTTAATATAACTATACACAATATTTTATAGACGACTCTTGACGCAAATACATTTTGACAACACAACGATAATGATGACAACACATAAATTGACTTCACAAATAATAATAGAACTTTTTCAAATATTTTAAACAAAAACAAAACAAAAACTAAAATTATTTAGAATTAAAAAATACTTGAACTTATTACCACTTTTCAAAAAACCACAAATTAAAACAAAGCTTCCAAAGATAAAAGTGTGGGACAAATATTAAAAGTTTAAAAAAAAAATTCAAACCTAAACCATATATTAAAAGTTTGCAATATTGATTTCTCTATATAATCCCTATGTTGCAACCATTATACAAATATATAGGAGACATATATCCTATTATTAGGGGTGCTCCCATCCTATAACCTCTCAACCTATTAACCAAATAATACTATCTGCATATTATTGTTGTTATTCACAACAATATCATACCAAACAATATATTATAATACATTACAAATAAATTGTAACTATACTAACAAGATATTAATTACCAATGTAAATACTAATTCCTAACACTTCCTCCACTTAATCTTCAACAATTCACTTTCAAGAATGACCTGACCTCTACAAGTTAATCATGACAAGCTTCATGTTGTCTTCAAATTCTCTCTCTCTCTATCCTTAAGAACCTATGACATCAATGACTCGTCATGCTTGACCTCAACAAGAACACTCAACAACTCTCCACATCACACTTTGACATCAACCAGGCACAATCTCCATTTTCACATCAATGATAACAATGACAACTCACAACAACACCATCTTGACATCAATCATGTAAACCATCATGACATCAATGAAAACTTACAATAGTATTGAATCTGTTGATTACAATGCCTCATTTCCAATGTGTTACCTGTCAGCCACATCAAACATATGAGGAACTGTACGTACCCAAAATTGTAAGGTACTGTATTGCGGAATGGTCTAATAAATGCCCCAATGATGATACAGGTCTCCTCGCAAGGTGTTCGGGGTCCAGAAAGAGCTCTTCGGATATGCGTTAACATCCCGCATACCCCACTTAGCCCCCGTGTCCTTTGTTTTCCCCTTCTTCCCTCTTTTCTTGCCCCTTTTGATCTTCAGTGATGAAACTGCCGCCCTGAGTAGGGCGGCGGTCCTGGGCGCGTTTTCCAGAATGCCCTTTTGACGCAACCCGCGTGAAATATCACGTTTCACCAGCTTTTCTTTGCCGACTTGAGCATGCATTAATGTTTTTGGTCCCCTGGAACAGTGTTTTTCCTTTGTTTATTGTTTAGGAGTTCAATTTGGTTTTGATTCTTGGGTGTTTGAATTCCTATAAATGCATGGTTTGTGTACATGCAAATGGTCTGATTTTGGTCTGATTTTGCCCTGATTTTGGCCCTGATTTTGGCCCTGATTTTGGTCTGATTTTGGTCTGAATTTTGGCTGAGTTTGTGTGAAGAACTTGAGCTGGAGTTTTGATCACCATTTTTCCTTGTTAGAGTCTTCTGGTTTTTAGTATTTTGGTTAGCTTGTTTAGGATTAATAGCATAGTTTACTTCATACTTGGTTTAGCATTGCTCAGCTGTTGGTAAGCCACAGACCCATCTTGTGCAGGCAGTGCTGTTGCTCCATCCAATCCGGTTAGAAGCTTGCCTCTGAATTCCTTTTGCTGTAAATTTGTTTTACTGTGACTTAGAGTTCTTAGTTCAAATCATTGTATACTTGGTTAGCTTTATTTAGCTGTTGGTAAGCCACATATCCAACTTGTGCAAGCAGTGTCTTTATTTTGGGAACGAAATAGCTTAGGAAGCCATTAAAGTTGTAGGTTTTGCTCTTCGTATATGATAGTCAAAGGTTCTGGTCACTTCATGTTGCATGACTTGCAGTAAAATCCCACTAGGAATCACATAAGCCAAGCTCTGTACTCTTGCGCTATCCCTCTCCTACTCGCATTCTCGGTCTGCATTCTGAGCTGTCCTTGTCCCAAAATCTACTCCTATCGGTGCTAGCAGTACACGCTTTTCTGGATCCAAGTGAACACGAAAGAACGAGAAGATCATACTGAGGGGACGAGATCACATACACCATCGGATTCGCCACTATTCTGTGAAGTCCAGGTTTTAAATTTCAAAGTTCTAGTCAGATTTATATCAAATAGAGTAGTTAATCGCTTTATTTCATTTCATTCTATTCTCGATATTCCCAGGGAAGCTATGGGGATTGATAGTTTCTGAGAAACTATGATTCACTCCTCACTTCTGAGGTAGGATCGAGAATCTTGCAGGTAGATTAGACAGGCTATCATATTTATTTAGAATAATTCTACAAATTGCACAGGCAAATAACCACACTCGATTATCTTGTCTGTTTTAAATTATTGTTTAGTTATTATTTCTAGATACGCTTAAAATAGTTTGTTTTCCTTAGAATTGTTAGAATATTTCTTATAAAGATAAAGGTTATATATGTTAGATTTATTTCACATAGTTAGAATTTATTTCATTACAGTTAGATTACATTTTGTTTTGTATGACAATCACGGGACCTCAAGAGCCCAGGGAATATATATTTGAGCCGATCGTGCCTCAACTAAACCTAGCCACAGCAATAGTTGACATAGACCAAAATCTCAGGATACAAGTATTCCGAACAACCGCAGATCTACAACTGATCAGCTCACAATTAAGAGGATTAAACATAGAGGACAACCAAGCACACACGTTTTGGTCAAATCAGCCAAACTACAGATTACCCTAGAAAATATCCACATGACTGTAGAAGGGCTCAAAAGAGGAAAAATATTCGGGTGTGATCCTTTAGTTCCATAGCCAGATGCTGGAGACACCCTCGTAGACATAGATACCAGCTTAAGAATCCAAGTTGCTAGAAAACCTGTGAGGTATTCTGAGAAAATCACACAACTGCTGATTCTAAACATAGAAGCTGAGAAAGCATACGATTACTGGATACTAGGGATTAGAATTTGATCTCGCGTATGGCCATAACAGGACCACAACAACAGAGAGTATACGGTTGTGATCCACAAACCCCACAGTCCAACGAGTCCACAGGTCAATCCGATATAGACGCTAGCCTACGTACTTTGGTATTCAGGTCTACCCCAATTCCACCTATCATCATCCAACAGTTATCCCTACTGGACATAACAGCTAACGAAGCTAGAGAATTCTGGACTAGGCTAGAGAATCGTCCATAGAGTTGACTATATTCACCATATGACCCTATCAGGAGAAATACACAAAACCATCCCGGGTCATTTCCCACGTATACCACAACCCATAGATCGAATCACGCCAGAGCTCGATATTGATTGGAGCCTTCGAGCAGTCACCTTGCTGATCGATCTATCACCACCGGTCCAGGTTAGAAGGGCCTTCTTTGCCTTAGATTCGCAGATTCCATTAGTGCGTGTCGAAGATATTAGATTTCCTAACTAGTCTATCCGTATACTACCTGTATTCCATCCCCACCGGCTGTCTCGGCACGACCTCGGGAGGTCGGGTACGCGGAAGAGTCACTTGTAGATTCTCACGCTCGCTTGTCGCTTTTCCGACGTACAAAATTGGTGAACCCGACGTGAAACTTACAATTGCTTCACCTTCTCTCTAAGAAGTTTCATTTTATCCAAATCACCTTCGCTCCTTCCCATTATTCTGCGGGTATTCATATACCCCCCGAATATGTCGGTATTCGATGCATATGGCAGACCTCTCCTGGGTCTTGAGGCATATTATGCCCAACAGAATAGATAGTCATCACCCTCACTCTCAATGTGGGGCGATAACTATTCAACTAGTCAGTTGTCAACACAAACTCCAAGGACTAGATATAACTCGTCCTTCCAAACAAAGGGGTTGGAACAACTCGCTCAAACACAAACAGAGCCTTCAGGCTCAAACAATATGACATTTACTGGAGAATTTGTTTCATCTCCTCAGATGCTACTTAGACCACATATCAGTAGACAATCAGATCCATACCTGGTCTTAGATGATGGACAATCAATACCTTATCCTAGGAGTGAACAACGCTCCCGGGGTATGTACCCACCTATATGAGTTTTACAAGCACAACCTGAGACCCATTTTCAAGAAAATACCTCTACAGGAAATATTCTTGGAGAAACTTGGCAAGATAGCAATCAGTTCATGACAGGCTATCACATGCCTATACAACACCAGGGTACACAACAAACGCTGCTCAGGCAAAGTACCGTGACTTCACCAAATGAAGTCATTTCAATGTTAGTAGAAAGAGTGAGAGGGTTAGAACTTGCTCAAGCAAATCAAAATTCTCCGTTCATACAAACGGGGAGTTCCAATCCTCCATACCACTCTGGCCAAGTAGATCTCCTCACAGGAACAGGCACATTAGGTATGACTCCTCAGTATTCACAACAAGTGCCAACTAGACCCACTATCGCTAGCACTATTCCTCCTGGTCCAGTACAGAGCAATCCATTCCTGGATAGTACCCCTTCGTACTTAAAATGTACTCTAAATCACAACAAGGGGATATGTTCTCCTCTCCTGCATGTTTGCTCCAACGCAGGGACCTCCTTATGCCCCCTGCCAACGCGTACATTATGCCATATCAACAAACCCGTTCCGCCATTGCTCCCGCAGCAACCCCCATCAATGGTCGAAAGCTATGCAATAGGGACATATTCAGAATATCTAAGGAACCCTTAGATTTTCACCATACGAAGCGTCATGCTTCCAAGACCTCCCCTGATTTTCCCAAGTTCAAGGGTGAGGGAGATCCAAACGCACACATCAAAGCTTACACTACAACCATACGAGAATTACTCCCTTGGGATGGGGTTGTTGCTAAAATATTTCCCAAAACCTTGGAAGGCATTGCCCTCGATATGTATTACAGAATACCTAAGGCTTCCATACATTCATTCAAAAAACTCGTGTCTGAGTTCATCAAAGCCTTCGACATGAACAAACTATTGAGAACAGGAATCAGGGAGTTCTTACACATCAAGCAAGAACATAACGAATCTGTCGCCCATTTCATCCAAAGGTGGCGCACAGTCCTTTATTCCTCGGCAAGCGCTCCAAACATGGATCAGATGGAACTATACAATTTATTCCTTCATTCTCTCAGCAGAGAAGTGAAGGAAGAAGTCCAAAAGTTCCCACTAAGGAATTATGATGAAGTACTTAAGAGTGCTCTACGAATAGACCAGGCAGCAATAGATAGTGGTCGTAAGGCTATGGAGCAAATGGAGGTTAATCACCTCCACTCAAAATACTACAACTACCAACAAAGAAAGTCAATCAAGGACCCAAATCCTTAACAAAAATCGTGGGGGTAACACAACGGATGGGGTTAACCTGACCAGCCCAAGAGGGTAAATTGTTGTTAATACTACCTGTCCACAAAACAAAACTATCAGCGAAACAAACGATTTACCCCAAGCGGTCAATACAGTGGATTTTAATCATCCACAACAACAACAAACAACGGTGGTGAAATCCCGTACAAGGACCAAGCCAGAATTTATTTGGTTATCAAAAACCAAAGTCAAAACCAAAACAACAATCCACAACTTTGGTCCTAATAGGCAACAGTTTGATATCGAAATTTTAGGCCACAATACACACCAAACCAACAAAACGGGAATTAGAATCCCCAATTCATATTGTGGTTTCCATAAAATTTCATGGTCCACACAACACTAGAACGTGCCATGACTACAATAAATTTATGCAACGTTTGCCAGAAGAACAAAGATAGTTCTTCACAGACTTGTTTTTGGCAGATCCTGTCTCATCATCACCAAACACTCTCGCAGGGGCAGTTTCCCCTCAGAATGCTCCCCTCAGGATCTTTAACGATCCCCTCCCAAATCATGATAGCAATAGGCTGAATCCAACCGGAACAAACAAAGGTGCAATAACGGGAAACAATGATCATGAAGCTTTGACTTCTTTAAATCCGTCAGTTGCGCCACAGTTGGGAGCTCAACCAAGACCTAAGATAGTTAGTTTGGTAGAATTAGACGCTGAACTACCTATCGAAGCTATAACAAGAACACGAGAGTATTTCTCTCAACTGAGCCCAAGTCATTTGCCAGAGATAGCTAGGAGTCAACAAATAATTAAAAAAGCCATCGGTGCCTATGATTTAATTAGTGACCTAGCAAAGACCTTTTCACACATTTCATTCTTGGACTTGCTAAAGAACTCTCCCCCTCACAGAGCTGCTCTTTTAGAAGCATTAGGTCTAGGCCATCTAATTAACATCACTCCACCTCCTGAAACACAAGTAAATCACGTAGATTTTGATATCCATCCTCCGGGGCAGCCGGACAAGGATGTCGAATTCATCTTCGAAATAAGTAAAATGCCCACAGATGCTGAGATCGCATGCCGAGGTGACCCAGCCTTACACTTGCAAGTGTGGGTTTACAAAAACTATGTAAAACGGGTAATGGTTGACGACGGGGCCGCAGTTAACATAGTCCCTTTCTCTTTCCTCCAAAAACTTAGATATGGAGAAACGAACTGTTCTACTACACGAAATACCTTGAGGGGCTATGATAGCCTTAAAGCCACTTCAATAGGAACTATAATATTACCGGTCACCTTGGGACCTAAAACAATCCTGACTGAGTTTTATATTATAGATCGGGAAACCAATTATAATATGATCCTCGGCCGACCATGGATACATCGAATGAAGGCAATCTCTTCCACGCTATTTCAAGAAGTAAGATTCTTGCATCTGGGAAAGGTATTCGTAGCCAAAGGCGATCCAAAACCTTTCGATTTGCACCTAGCTGATTTAAAGAAAAGACCAGGGGTGCACTCAGAATTTGAACTTCTAACAAACCAACTTAATAAACCCTCTGACCCAAAGCCAAAGGAAAATTTGATACCTACGATGGATCTCGAAACTACCAGCATAGCCAAAACAACTCCAACACCTAAAGGTAAAACTAAAGAAACATTATCATTAGGGACTACTGCAAAGATCGTTGAGTTGATAGAACAAGATTCACCAATGTTCTTACCATTCGATTCAGTAGGCATGGGATTTTCCCTAGGTGTTGGTTCCTTGCCAGCAGAGGATCTCTGTATGGTAGAAATAGAGTGCGCAAGCGCAACTGATGCCCCAACACCTATGCTCCCGGCTAAGTATTGGATTCTCCATTTCGATGGAGCTAAATGTCGCTATGGAACAGGGGCAGGTATAATTCTTACTTCACCCGAGGGGAAAATCCTCCCATTCGCTTTTAAGTTAAACTTTGAATGCACAAATAACGGCGCTAAGTACAAAGCTCTCCTCCTTGGCCTTACCTTAGCCAAAAGAATTGGTATTGATAACATCAGAGTCCTCGGAGACTCGCAATTAGTGATAAACCAAGTTTCTGAAGTATATGAAACTAAAGCCGAACATTTACAACTCTACAAAGACGCTGTGTTAGATTTAAGCAAAGCGTTTAACTTCATATCCATTGAAGCGGTCCCGCGAGAGAAAAATCTTCTCGCCGATTCGATAGCAACTTCAGCGTCACGTTTTACTCCAAGGAATGAACTAGAAGATACTCACTTCACAGTATCCATTCGTGACGAACCATTAATAAAAACAATGACAAATCCTCTTTTTAGTGGAGGTGAATCTACCGTCCTAGACCATGTTGGAAATGATGCGGCTACTTTGGATTATTTAAATGCCTATGCAGCATTACATCTCTCCTATCACACGCTAGATTTATCGTTGATTCCGCATTCATCTTCCTACTTCGGAAATCCCGTGACGGGTCTTCCGTCAAAAGGGAACCTAACATATACGCAATAGAAAATGGGGATGATATAGATTTACCTCCAGCACCACCTGAGTTCGAAGAGGGTAACGCCTCTTTAATCGAAGAAACAATCGATGTCAACATCGGAACGGAAGACGAGCCGAGAATCTTGAAACTAGGTTCTTCATTAACCCCAGAAGAAGTAGAAATACATACTCAGGTTCTCAAAGAACATCAAAAGGCATTTGCATTTAATTACAAAGAGATGACAGGAGTCGCACCCCACATTGCGGTGCACAACCTCGTCACTAGATCAGATGCAAAGCTAATAAAGCAAAAATCAAGACCTATGAAGCCCAAGGTAGCCCTCATGGTAAAAGAGGAGGTAATAAAACTCCTTCAGGTAGGATTTATCAACCAGTTGACTACTCCCAATGGGTATCTAACATCGTTCCCGTTCTCAAGAAGAACGGAAAGATACGCATTTGCATAGATTTCCGAGACATCAACAAAACACGTCCTAAGGATGACTTCCCATTACCATCCATAGATGAAGATGGTTACAAAGAAGCACGTCTTTCCCAATTAGAAAGCCTAGATGAAACTAGGTTAGATACTGAACAGCAGCATAGAGCTTATGCTGACCGAATGTGCCGGCAGTATAACAAGAAGGTCTATGAACACGACATATATGAAGACGATCTAGTTCTAAGACTAGACAGCCGGATCGACAAGAAAGACCGCGAAGGAAAGGAAATTCTGGCCCAAATGGTTGGGCCCATACGAGTCATGAAAGACTATGGGAATGGTGCTTATCTCTTATGCACGCTAGAAGGTGAGGAGTTGGCCGAAACAGTCAATTCCCTCCACCTCAAGCGTTTCTATGCATAAGCAGCAAGTGCTGCCTATATAACTATCTACATTGCATTTCCATATAGATTAGGATCATTTTGTCCACTTGTTCTTACACAAATCATGATCAAGGAATCTATTCTCAAATTAATTCATTACAAACTCATGATGTTGTTGGCACAAAACTTTCTAATCATACTTCTCCATCTTCGTATCATCAAGTCATCTTGGAATCTTTTATCAAATAAAATCAAACATGACGAAGTCCTAACGGTAACCATACCAAGATCTACAAGTTTGTTCTCACTTTGATTTCTTCTCAGGATAAGTGTCTTGCCTATGGTCTGTTCTAGAAGCTTCATGGTTGTCACATCTATCCCATATACACACCTCTTTGGAAACAGCATATACTGACATTTACCTCAAAAAGACAAGTCAAAAAGTGATTAAACAGAAAATTTTATTTTACACATTTCCTTGCCCCACCAACCTTCGGTGATGAGCTTGCGTCTCTTACTAGTGACGTAGGGTTGGGAAAGGATGGAAATACCCTTACTCGCCTATGCTTTGCCCACGATGATAAACCCATGCTTCTTACTAGTAGCATGGGGCAAAGTGTAGGGGGTCCTCTAGACAATGCAAAACGTTAAAGGTCATAAACAAACTATTCAAACTTTGAGTCAAAAAACGAATGAATCAGATGCTCAAAATTCCAAGAGATGTTAAAAATCCTAAACCCAGATTTTGTCTACTATGTGGCCATCTACGGGTCTAAGTCTGGATAAACCGCAAAGCAAGTTGCACCCAAAACTATGAAGTCATTCAGGTAGAGTAAGCTTGTAGCTTTCAATTTGGTTTCCACCAAAGCTTCGTCTGTCTTTCATCACTATCATTTCACCATTCTTCATAAACTTGTGCCCTTCTTGGCTCTTGGTGATGAGCCCTCGCATCTTACTGGTTACGTGGAGTTAGGAGCGGGGCAAATTAATCTGTTCATCATACTGGTTATTTTCATCATTTTGCCAAAACAAATACAAGTTATCCAAATTGCTAACAAAATTTAAGATTCTAGATCACAGTATATCTACAATATCATGTATCAGCATCAATGAACACAAAAAGAAGCAAACATTTGCATCATCTGTTTTCCATTGCATACATTCTAGAAAGCATATAAACATACATCGTAGTATACACAAGCAGTGGAAAATAGAAAGGGACACACGACACGAGTGACAAGTTTTGATCCAAAAATCGACGCATATAGATAAATAATCAATATTTGTATACAATGCCATCATGCACTAGGCATGTCAAAACGCTCAAAGAGCCCATGATACACAAAAGAATCTATAATACAAAAAAAGACATAGGAGCCAAGTGGCCCTCTCAACCCCTGCGCGATCCCGCCGAAGGTGCACGCCCTCTCCTAGGACTCCGGCTACGCTGGCACCTGAATGGAACGGAGGGCTCAGGGTCCCGAGAGCAGCCATGGTCTCGCCATGAGAGTGGCTCCTCATAAGACGCTCGGCTAGCTTCCTATAGCCTGCCAACTCTGTATGAAGAGTCGACACCATGTTGGCCACATGCCAAACAGGAAGCGAGACGTCGGTGTGCCTGCCGGCTGCTGAGGGCTCCCGGCATCTACAGATAGCTCCGCACGGGTCTTATCCATAGGGATCATCAGAGAATCAGTGCATACCCTACGGATGAGATCCCGCCACTCGTCAACAGTCTCTGCAAACAAAGAAGAAAAACAAATTAGAAACTAGACAAGAGATTAAAAGATATAATATTGAAACACAAGGAGAGTTAGCAATTAAAAGCAAGTCCTAAAACAAATAAGCATTGAAAGGGAGAAAGGGTAACTTACTTGGGTCACCGGGCCTCCAAGATGGGTCACTAGAGCCAGCGCCCGCTGCAGATGCCGCTGTCGACTGTGGAGCTGCTCCTGTGGCAGGGGCAACATGTCGCCCCACAACGGACTCGTCCTCTCCACCACGGCCCTGAGAGAGTGGCTCCTCTGAAACCAGAGTCTCTCTCTCTGCACTCTGCTCCTCCCTCTCTGCCTGCATAATATCCTGAGTGTCATGCCACTTAGGATCGATGTCATCCGTCTGCTCCTCTGACCCTCCCTCTGTGGACTCCTCAGAATCGGAGTCAATATCTATAGGGTCATCGCTGCTATGAGTAGGTCCCGCAGTAATCCGAAGTAAAGGTGCCCGAGGTGCACCCGCTCTCCCTCTGGCCCGAACAATCCCCCTGGCTGTAATAGGAATACCAGGAGTGACCACTTTCCAACCACAGCCTCTAGGCCCCCCTCTAGCCTCCCGGACTGATCTATAGACTGGTGCCACTGGAGGAAGCATGCCCACATATAGGAGGCCGAACTACTGAGGGACCCTGCCGAAACAATGTATCCCCTCCCTTGTCCCCAATCAGTCTCGAGGCAAGGATCCCCATGATGGCCTGTCGAAATACGGGGATGGGCAAAGAAGGAATGGATCTAACTCTCACTCCCTTCTTCGGCCCCGTGGAAATAGCTGCATCCCCCATATACCCTGCCCACTGTGTAATCTGTGCCCTAGACCTTGCTATCTCCAGTGTGAGTCTCCACCCGATGATCGGGACCCCCAAAATACGGTAAACATCCTCCAGAGTAATAGTCCACTCACCGCGGACCCCTGGCAGTCAGAAAGTGTTCCGATCTGCATCCCAATAAGAAAACAAGTCACAAAGGATGTGACTCGATGGCGTAACATGGGGCACACACGATATACGCAATATGTCGGCCCTTTGCAACGTGTCCTCCTCATCTGGCGAAAGGGCATCCAGTACCCCGGGTAGCCAGTCACACTCTCTCTCCCAGCTCCATCTGATATACTCCTCTTTTGCCTACATACACCCAAAAACACACAAAACCGAGCAAGTTAGTATCTAAACGATATCAAGAGAATCATAAAAACATATAGAAATGCTAAAAATACAAGTGTAAGTTTTCAAAAGAAGCTCTTTTGCATTCTGTGCAAAACCGCCGCCCTGAGCAGGGAGGGCGGTTTTGTAACCCCGCCGCCTTAAGGCGCGGTCTCATAACCGCCCTCCTTGATCAGGGTGGCGGTCGTGTAACCGCCGCCCTGGCCAGGGCGGCGGTCGTGTAACCGCCGCCCTGGCCAGGGCGGCGGTCGCGGTCCGAAAACCCGCGTGGGTTTTTAACCCTAAAAAGTCCAAAAAACGCAAAAATAGACCATTTTAGCTAAAAAAGAGCCTACCCAGTAGGCGCCCCCCCTAGATGGACCTTTTGAACCAAACATTTTCAGAAATAACCCCCCCCATTACAAATAATTTGCCATTTCAAATTTGAAGGGGGAAAAATGCAAAATTGAAAAAAACCAACCTGTGATCTCGCGGGGTGGCGTTCCGCACATGGAGGCATGATCACGATCTCATTGCGAACGTTTCGACTATACTCATGCGAGAAACCGTCACCGTGGGTCCCAGAGCTCAAAATCGATCAAATCAACTCGCAGCAAATGAATAGGAAAATGGGCCCACTTTCATATATATATTGTTCTATTTCGTCTTAAAATGACTTTTTCGCAGGTTCGGAGCGCTGACGGAGGTAAGTTCCTATCCCCACACAAATGGTATGTCCTCTTTCCCTGTTATTTTAACATTTATTTTTCAAATTATTGTATTATCGCACTTGAGATCTCTATCTCTTTTCATTTGCAGGTAGCGGAATGCTTTTCGGATGGCGCCGTTTTACACCGACGTGTAAGTATAACTCTAAAACCCCCATTTCGGGACTGCCATACTCGGACCCACCGTTTTATGCCCTTTCATGGCTAAAACGCTTCTCCGAGGGGGCAATATGTACGTACCCAAAATTGTAAGGTACTGTACTGCGGAAAACGGTGTAATAAATGCCCCAATGATGATACAGGTCTCCTCGCAAGGTGTTCGGGATCCAGAAAAGCTCTTCGGATATGCGTTAACATCCCGCATACCCCCGCTTAGCCCCCATGCCCCCTTTGTTTTCCCCTTTTTCCTCTTTTCTTGCCCTTTTGATCTTCAGTGACGAAACCGCCGCCCTGAACAGGGCGGCGGTCTCGTGACCGCCACCCAGGGCGGCGGTCCGGCGGTCCTGGGCGGCGTTTTCTGTGCGCGTTTTCCCAGAACGCCCTTTTGACGCGACCCGCGTGAAATATCACGTTTCACCAGCTTTTCTTTGCCGACTTGAGCATGCATTAATGTTTTTGGTCCCCTGGAACAGTGTTTTTCCTTTGTTTATTGTTTAGGAGTTCAATTTGGTTTTGGGTTCTTGGTGTGTTTGAATTCCTATAAATGCATGGTTTGTGTTACATGCAAATGGTCTGATTTTGGTCTGAATTTTTGGCTGATTTTGTGTGAAGAATTTGAGCTGGAGTTTTTGATCACCATTTTTCCTTGTTAGAGTCTTCTGGTTTTTAGTATTTTGGTTAGCTTGCTTAGGATTGATAGCATAGTTTACTTCATACTTGGTTTAGTATTGCTCAGCTGTTGGTAAGCCACAGACCCATCTTGTGCAGGCAGTGCTGTTGCTCCCATCCAATCCGGTTAGAAGCTTGCCTCTGAATTCCTTTTGCTGTAGATTTTTTTTTTTACTTGTGACTTAGAGTTCTTAGTTTTCAATTCATTGTATACCTGGTTAGCTTTATTCAGCTGTTGGTAAGCCACATATCCAACTTGTGCAAGCAGTGTCTTTATTTTGAACGGAATAGCTTAGCTTAGGAAGCCATTAAAGTTGCAGGTTTTGCTCTTCGTATAGGATAGTCACAGGTTCTGGTCGCTTCATGTTGCATGACTCACAGTAAAATCCCGCTAGGAATTACATAAGCCAAGCTCTGTACTCTTGCACTATCCCTCTCCTACTCGCATTCTCGGTCTGCATTCTGAGCTGTCCTTATCCCAAAATCTACTCCTATCGGTGCTAGCATCACACGCTTTTCTCTGGATCCACGTGAACACGAAAGAACGAGAAGAAAGACCATACTGAGGGGACGAGAGATCACATACACACCATCGGATTCGCCACTGTTCTGCGGAATCCAGGTTTTAAATTTCAAAGTTCTAGTCAGATTTCATATAAATAGAGTAGTTAATCGCTTTATTTCATTTCATTCTATTCTCGATATTGCCAGGGAAGCTGTGGGGATTGATAGTTTCTGAGAAACTATGATTCACTCCTCACTTCTGAGGTAGGATCGAGAATCTTGCAGATAGATTAGACCTATTTATTTAGAATAATATACAAATCGCACAGGCAAATAACCACACTCGGTTATCTTGTCTGTTTTTAATTATTTTAGTTATTAATTTCTAGATACGTTTAAAATAGTTTGTTTTTCTTAGAATTGTTAGAATATTTCTTAAAAAATAAAGGTTATATATGTTAGATTTATTTTGCATAGTTAGAATTTATTTCATTACAGTTAGATTACATTTTTTTCGTATGACAATCACGGGACCTCAAGAGCCCAGGGAATATATATTTGAGCCAATCGTGCCTCAACCAAACTTAGTCACAGCAATAGTTGACATAGACCAAAATCTTAGGATACAAGTATTCAAACAACCACAGATTTACAAACTGATCAGTTCACAGTTAAGAGGATTAAACATAGAGACGACCAAGCACACACGTTTTGGTCAAATCAGCCAAACTACAGATTACCCCTAGAAAATATCCACATGACTGGTAAAGGGCTCAAAAGGACAAATATTCGGGTGCTGATCCTTTAGGTTCCACAGCCAGACGCTGGAGACACCCTCGTAGACATAGATACCAGCTTAAGAATCCAAGTTGCTAGAACACCTGTGAGGTATTCTGAGAAAATCGCACAACTGCTGATTCTAAACATAGAAGCTGAGAAAGCATACGATTACTGGATACTAGGGATTAGAACTTGATCTCGCGTATGACCATAACAAGACCACAACAACAGAGAGTATACGGTTGTGATCCACAAACCCCACAGCCCAATGAGTCCACAAGTCAATCTGATATAGACGCTAGCCTACGTACTTTGGTATTCAGGTCTACCCCAATTCCACCTATCATCATCCAACAGTTATCCCTACTGGACATAACAGCTAACGAAGCTAGAGAATTCTGGACTAGGCCAGAGAATCGTCCATAGAGTTGACTATATTCACCATATGACCCTATCAGGAGAAATACACAAAACCATCCCGGGTCATTTCCCACGTATACCACAACCCATAGATCGAATCACACCAGAGCTCGATATTGATTGGAGCCTTCGAGCAGTCATCCTTGCTGATCGATCTATCACACCGGTCCAGGTTAGAAGGGCCTTCTTTGCCTTAGATTCGCAGATTCCATTAGTGCGTGTCGAAGATATTAGATTTCCTAACTAGTCTATCCGTATACTACCTGTATTCCATCCCCACCGGCTGTCTCGGCACGACCTCGGGAGGTCGGGTACGCGGAAGAGTCACTTGTAGATTCTCACGCTCGCTTGTCGCTTTTCCGACGTACAGGAACCTTCTCTATCATTTAAAACCCAATCCACTCCATAGGTTTTATAATAAAAAACTAGGTATACATTCCTTAATTATCATCAGCCCATATCTTCTTCGCATTTATCATCAGGACCAACTATTTGTGCATGTTTTTATTCATAGCTTCAATACCTTCCATTTAACCTCATCATGATAGGAACTCTTTGTTAGGAATTCATTATTCTAGTGCCCACATTATATTTATGGAATAGTAAATGTAATTATCAGTGTGATGTAACTATGTGTGTGAGTTGTTAATAACCCATGTAAATAGGATTAAGTGAGTTATAACAACTCACGTATATAATTCTTTGTTTATGAGTTTTTCTGGAGCTAGTTAGATCTCATATTTTATAGGAAAACTATTTCCTATATATTTGCATGTATATGATAGAAATATATGAACGAAGAATATTTTCATTGATGCGTAAATTGACCATACATGTCCTTTGGTATCAGAGTGACTATGGAGTCCTGAGAGTTTGTACGGGAGCAGAGCCATTACAACTCTAGGCTGCTATGGATTATGAAAAAATTATTTATGGAGAATTTGTATATACACTAGTTTTACAAACTTTAATTGCAATAGTTTTGGTGGTTCATTTGTGTTATAGTCACAAAAAGAAAAATGTTATAGATCAAGAATTGATATTGATGTTAATTAAAACCATATTTGTTAGCATTCAATCTCTATGTTTAGTTGTTGTCTTGTTCATGTGCATATTTTAAACAAATAAGCTTTCATATTATGTCAACACCATATCAACGTATCAGTGTATATATTAAGTCCAATCTTGAGTGCTCGATCTTTTCAACACCATTCAAGTTTGACAGTTTCTTGCATTGGATCGAAATGATTAGATCTTGTATTGAACTCGACATTAATCCAATTAACATTCAAATTGGCATTGTCTCCACATAGCTTGTACAAAGTCAACAACCATACATATAAGTTTGAACGCTATCCATCGTGAGAAAAAGGTGTGATAGTGGATTCAAAGGTTCATGCAATTTCAAAAAAAAAATTCTCAACATTGAAACATTAAACCATGTGGTCATTATTAGTAGAGGCTTGAAGAAAGCAAGGGCTATTTTGGTTAGGCGATCTATACGAAGGAGCATCCATATTTGTTGGCGAGATTAGCTCTAAGTCCATGCTGAAGGCAGAGCCGAATTAAAGGTTAGGAGCACCCTAGGCAGTAAATGAAGTGGATGCCCTTATTACAATTTTAGTTGGTAAATTTTCCCATAAAATAAATAAATAAAAGCTACACACCTTATTTTATTTTTAAAAAGATAATAATAAATCACTAATTTAGACAAATTGGTATACAGAAGAAATAAAAATATTCTATACAGTTTTCAAATAAGTCAAAGTAATCATCGATAGCTAGATAGAATTAATCACAAGAGGTGCTTAGAATGTAACAAATATAATTTTTTATACAAGGCTTGTTACTCATCTTATTTACCAATGTCAAGTAGTTGATGAGACTCAAAACTAAACAAAGCACTATTTATTTGCAAACCAGTAAAACTACTTAGGAGGCTTGTATGGTTTTGTGAAGAATGGTATTTGGACCAAGCCTACAAATTCCTCCATAAAAAAGAGACATTTCCCTCAAAACATTAAGAACAAAAAAATTAAATTATTCTTTCTTTCAATTATACTTGCCTCTATTAGCAACATCAATGATATTATAAAAAATACGTGAACCTTTTCTAAGAAAAAATTCACACTTGAATTATTTAGAGCTATATTAGAGAACGAGTAAAAATACCAAAAAAAGTTGTATAAGCTTAAAAATATACATATTTATTTTTACTTGCAAAAATATTACAAAACGTTTTTATGTGTATGCATAAAATTTCTGCTACTATACAATAATATCTATAAATGGGTTGATCAATATCAAGTCTTTACAAAAATTATTTTAAAGTTAAGTTCTAAAATTTATCGACAAAAAGATTTTTTTTAGATTCAGGCGCCCCTTGACTGCTAGCGCCCTAGGCAACTGCCTAGTTTGCCTAAGGCTTAATCCCCATCTGCTAACATTGCTATAAATATATCTATACCCTTAGCATGCAAGTGCATGTTTGGAGTCATTTTTAACATGTGAAAAAACATTAAATGCTCGTCATTCTAGTTTTGTGCCATGCAAGTTGTAAGTATGAAGTTTGTACTTTATATTAAACAGTCAAACTATTAGTCATCTAGCCAACGTATAGGGATTGCCTTTATATTAAGCTTTTGGTTGTTGTAAGGCATGTCAAGTCATTAAGATCAATCATGTATTTTCTTATATATTCCTTTGTGTCATTAAATGGTCAAGTCTCTATTTTCTTTTAGGTATAATTTGGTGGAGTGAATCTTTTTCAAAGTCCATTGTGTTTTGTCAAGTCCATCTATTGTCATTTAGAGTAAATTGTCAATTATATGATTAAAGGTGATGATAAGTGTAATAGGTTGGTCAAAATATTGATTACAAGTCATCATCAATTTGTGTCTACAAATATATTTTTTGCTATCAAGTTTATCACTTTAAGAGTTTTGTGTTAGTAAACATTATCATTTTTTGGTCAAAAGTGTCAATCATATTGACTTCATCGTGTCATTGTTTGAGTCTTATAAACGTTGGTCATCAGTGTCAACGTAAAGAGTTATAGTCAAAGTTGAAAGTCAATTATCAAAATAGAGTCATTTTGCATCATATTTCAAAATTATTGTTTTATAAGTGTCATTTTTTGTGAGTCAAAAGGTCTGTTTTTTTTTTAAAATTCCTTCACTGACACATTTTCGATGTTACGTGAAATTTGGAAAATAAACGATGTCACATTGTGGGGGGGAATAATAAACAATGTTGAAATCATTGAGCTTCAAGATTACATTTTCTAAGTAAGCAACATCATTCATTGGAGGTCACTCAACAACCTCTCGTCAGTCACCAACGACGGGGCCACATAATAGGTGCGGTGGCATTTTTGTAACATGTAATTTGCTTTCTACTATGGTTTCAGAGTTCTAGTTTCAGTTGTGTATGATATGGTATGCTTCTATTTCAGAGTACTTGTCATTGTTCGTATTCAATTTACAATATGTTCATGTTGTAATAAAGCGAGAATATTCCTATGTACTTTCCTGATGTGAAAATATAGTGGAAAGATGAAAGCACAAGGTAAAATCAACATCATGATACTAGAAGAGGATAAAAAGGGTTCATACCTTGGAAAAAGGTCCATATTTGATGAACAAGGGTTCATATCAGATGAGCAGGGGTTCATACCAATGTTATTACTTAGCCTTTGCAAAACCATCAATGTGCTAAGATCATGAGCACACCGGGGCAACAAGCTACAGAAGAAGTGCAGTTTTTTTCCTCCCATGTTTATACTAAAGGGGGAATGTTACGAATTCATTATTCTAGTGCTCACGTTATATTTATGAAATGGTAAATGTAATTATCATTGTGATGTAACTATATGGGTGAGTTTCTAATAACCCACCTAAATAGGATTGAGTGAGTTATAACAACTCGCGTATATACTTGTTTGTTTATGAGTTTTTTGAAGATAGATAGATCTCCTATTTTATAGGAAAACTATTTCCTATATATTTACATGTATATGAGAGAAATATATGAACGAAGAATATTTTCATTTCTATGCAAATTGCTTGTACCTGTCGCTCTTGCCAACTCTAGAACTTCTTCTATAAACTCTTGTCCTTTTCTTTTACCAAGCTTAGCAAGATTGGATGATATGTCATACGAAATGATTTTCTCCCTATGAATACCATCAAAATAGAATTATTAACATGTCTAAGCTTATCAATAATATCAACCTAATGGTCATCCCAAGTGTAGTGATTAACAGAAGATTTAATGGTAATTCATGTTTTCCACTCCAAAACCATACTTTCTTAGTGTATCGGTGATGGAGAGTGATCAAAGAATAGTTTCACTTGTGTGAGTTAGGAGTGACTCCACCAATAATTAAAAATTTAAACTTCTCTAAGTTGGAAAATCGTAGTATAGGGGGAACATGAGATCCGTTCCCACGGTTCTCAAAAGAGGGATCAATTGTCCACTTTGAATTACAACAGAGTAAACCCTTGTCCTATAGCTAAAAAATAATAATAATACAATGCTTTAAAGTTTAAAAAAGCTAACTTAACATCCATTCAACATGCATATACTAATGAAGATAGGAGCTGGAAATAAAGGAACAAATAGTGGCTGATGAACTTGCTCCAATGTCCAAGAGGACGGTAAGGCACTTACAAATCTTCAAGACATTCTTAAAATAGCAATCTCTCATGTCGAAGTTTGTTAGACTTGCATTTGACATAGACATGTCATTTACTTTTTATTTGATCTCAGGTCCCATTATACTTGAAAATATTTTAACCGTGTTATGGGAACCTATAAATATGCCAATGTGGATGTCAAATTATAGTATAATGGCGTATATACACATTCTCTCTTTGTGAATAGTGAAGTTTCTCTTCACTATGCTAGGCAATATACTCTTTAATCTAATGATGAAGAATTGTAATATATGTAAATCCTTTGGGTGAGGGCTCAAATAGATCCCTTGATTATTATCGAACAAAAATAAATTGATCTTCTTAACATTATTTTTACTTTCTATATTTTCCCTATCACGGGGAACAACATTATTTTAAAAACCATGAGTTTTTTTCTACTCATTTGATCTATACGCTACATTTCAATCATGATGGCCTCAATTCACCACATTACTCATTTTGATCAAGCAAATGAACATGATAAATTCTTCCGCTACTACGTGTTTGGAAATAGCTCTTACCCGAGCTGGGAATTAGGCCAAATTATCCATGCCTTGAAATACTAAAGAGAAAATCCAAAAATACAAAAGTCGACTCACATTTATTGCACAAATGACTATATAAAAGGATAATTAGAACATTTAGAAAAGTTGTGTTAAGATGACCAATTTAAGATACAAACATAGATTTAACCTTGGATAAATGGAGACCATGGATGACTAAATGGTGTTAGGACAAGAACTAGGGTTATGAATATGACATTGTCAATATGTATTTCTCATGTGATTTTGATATGATGGAGAACAAATCAAGAAGTTTCTGATGGTCCCACTTTTTTCATGATAATAACTTGAATTTGTAGAACAGTATTAGACATGATCATCGCTTTGTTAAAAGCCAAAAGATTGCAATCAATAATAGAATAAGAAAAAATAAATGAATGTATCTCTTTCTAAATGAAGAAAAGGATTTCCACTTTGAAATCATGCTAGACTTGTGTGAAGGCCATGGGTATGCCGGACTAGTCCCCTAACCAAATATGCGGTTGGTAGAAAGGTTCAGGCTGAAAGGGTTGAAATTTTTTTTGAATCCAAGCCCAAATGATTTGATATTTTTGAAAAAACTAGAAAATGTGCTTTAATGTTTTAATTCACCCACAAAATGGGAAATGGCAATCCAAAACACCTCATAGAATAAGCCTACGACCAATGGGTAAACCTTGGTAGAGAATGCACCTAGTGAAATGTGCAAGCTCGAGCTCCATAATAGACGACCGGGTAGTAGAAAATTTATGTTGCCAATAAAAACTGGAATATTCTCATTGCACACTCTTATTTATACTTTTGGTCATCTAGTTCCTTCTTCATTACCCCTCATTTATATTCTAGCTTTGATTCCTCATTATTTTACACCCCATGTTCTTAGGGTTCCACCAAGGTCAATGTCATTTCCCATGGGCGATGGTGTCAGGTTTATTTTTTCAATAGTTGATGTCATTTCCCACAGACGATGACATCAAGTATATATATATATATATATATATATATATATATACCGCTTTTATTTAACAAATATTGAATCTATAAAACCCTAGAGGATATTATCAGAGTCACATGCAATAGATAAATACATGTTAAAGCACAGATGTCGACATAAGCTAATAAGTTAATGTAGAAATTGAAACCCTAAGTGCAAGAGATGGAGGGAAGAAGACTTATCTTGATTTCATAATAAATCCTGAAGTGTACTGGACTAGAAAACTGATAAACATGAGGAGTAGACTATTACAACTGCACCTCAAAAATTTATGTAACTGTTGAATAATCCTAGACTAGGGTGCCTAGATTGGGGCAGGGGTGCCTAGGCACTAGAGACCTATGTTGGGCGCCCGTGACTGTGAAAATGGTTGGAAACTGATTCTTCTTGTGTTGCAATATGGTTGTTAATCTTCGATGTTGGTCACCTGTAAGTTGTTGGTTGATCACAAAATTTTGCTTCTAACCTGCAAAAGAAATGATATCCTGTAAAACCCCAAAACACATCAAATCCTAAAAAATAAAATATGTAAATGGGGAGTCGGACTGACCCCGATGGTCACCCGACAAAGTGAACTTACGACCAAACATTACACTACATCTCAGACTCCATGTAGTTCTTGTGTGTGTGTGTAGAAATCGTGTCATAGGAAGCTCTTATGTAAGATGCACTTGATAGGGATCGATAACTAAATGTAGCAATGTAAATAGATGTGTGGATGGGAAAATGAACTTCCCCTCTTATGCATGTATGCAGAAAATGTAGTCCCTTGTCCCTTGAGTGAGTGTTAGATGGATGCCTTGATGCTCTTAGAATGCCTTTGGATGCAACCTTAGGTGATGATAGTAGATGCTTTGAGCTTGGTCCTTTATTATGGTCACATAAATTTGTATTTATATGATTCCCTTATTTTAATTTCGTAATTGACAACTAAAAGGTCAAACCATAAGTAAACAAGATGCCCAAAAGATAAAAGAGGCCCAAAAGAGGTGAGTAAGATACAAAGAGGTCGGGGGCACCCAGAGGGGACGAGGGTGCTTGGGCACTGGCATCCTGGCTAGGCGTTGGTGTCCAAAGTCCATAAAGATAAAGCAATGAATACCCGTTTGGGTTGTGGGGTGTGCAAGACTAGAGAGAAAGAAAGAAAGGCAAGAAAGAGGCCAAAGACAATAGTTAATTACTAGGTTTCTCGCTTAGGAATCATATGAATAATAGCATGTGATTAGGACCTTGAAATGTACCCAAGTGCGTGATTTTATGTCTACACCCTCTGACACTTTTTCCAATGCTCGTATCGACACATTGAGATCTCGATCGACCACCTTGTAGGTCGTATCGATGACCACCAACTGATCTATGTTGCCCATGTACGTGTTTTTGACACTGGATACTGTTTACAGATTCTTGGCCCTATCTTTTCCCGCAGAAAGTAGAAAATACGATCTGAGACGGAATCTTGTAGGACCTCATACTCCCCCTCTCAACAAGCTTAGTTTTCCTCCATTGCTTGTGGGCATTGAAGACAAATACCTAATTTGTGATATAGAGATGGAATATTGCCAAGCCATGAGAAGCATGGGTCATAATGTGGAAGTGTTTGTATTGGAGAATGTGTGGTGTTATCTTTATCTCGACTATATTGCTATTAATTTCGATCCTGTCATTGTGAAAGACACCTCTAAACTAGTGGAGGTAATCAACCACTCTTCAATTGTTGTTTTTGTAGTATAATATGACTGCAATATAAACATCATTAACATCTTTAAAGCCTCTAATATTTGGTAGGAAAACAAAATATTCACACCATCTCTTAAGATGGGCTTGCCTCCCCAATAACAATAACTTCAGAATGTTTCATTTTTTCCCGTTATTTTTAAGTCACCATTTTTACTTAAGATAGTAATGTTTATATTTATTCTTTATTGAGTGGACACATTTTACTCATTGTAGTCATTTATTTCCACCAAATGCCGAGGTGCGCTGACACTTCATCCAGTCAGAACTAAAAGCTCACCCGAAGCACGTGAAGCTACCAGGTCCCTCCTTTGTACTTGTTTGACAAGATGTTAGCATGCAAGTTCATGCTTACCATTATCAAAGCATACATTCAGATGTAGATCATTACAAACATTATAAGGAGACACATGTAATAAGGAAACATAACAGATCAAACCATTACTAAGATCAAGTGTCCTATATGATCACCATACTTAGATACATCAATTACCAGAATCCAACCACAATTATCCATTCAAAACATAAATATTACATCACAAAATTTGACTACACAATACATCAAACCAAACTCAACACTGAGTTATATGCACTAGAACATCATGGCAGTATAACAATATAATGCATACAATCTCTAATACACGGTGTCCAAAACTATGAATATCAATACATATATATAAGGGTGGGGACTTGCTCTTCACCACCCATGCATTCTCAAAATAGGCGACATACCCAAAATGGACATCATGCATGCTTTTCTAACAAGATTAATAATAGACTATCATAAAGATAAACTCCGCCTAAATCCTATTATTAGCTCTCATACATGTGTTTGAACTATAAGTTTCTTTTCCAAAAATAGACCTTGTGTGGCCGTTAAGTCTTAATGTCCTTATCTTCTATTTGATCGACACTTCCTTTGCTTTTTCAAATTTTAGACAACTTTTGGAAAATGGCTAAGTATTTGGTAAAAATGCGCAGTCCCGCCTGCAATCCTTGATTATCCTTCATGCACGCTCCTTCTTCTCTCATGTGTATCTAGGTGGAAACAATCTAAATCATGGAAAAAGTGTCGGGCATGCATGTATATAATTAATTGTTGCAAATATATACATTTTTCTTTGCATCTCACATCAAACTCCCAGCGTGTTTTTTTAATTTCTCATTGGTTCCCTTTTTCCCCAATTTATAATTTTAATAATAATTTCATTTATTTATTTCTACTACATTTATTGACATTGTCTATTATTTTACGTATTTGAAAAGCACTTTATGTTGACCACTTTAAAATAATTTAATACTAATTACTTCAAAACAATTCAATGTTAAATACTTTAAAATAATTAAACAATTTAATGTAAAGACGAGGACTAGTGGCATTGTGATTCTCATTAACGAAGTGTCACCTATTGGCTTATTCCTGTAGAAGATTTAAAGTTGAAATTAAAAAGTCGGCTCCTTTGACGGTCATTTGGATGGCTGCAAAAAATCCAATATAATTCACGAAAACCTAAAACCTATCATGCTTTTAACATATATGATATAAGACATTACTAGATATTACATTATCTCTTTTATTGTTTTCACATCCGTGCATGTGGTTTACTAAAAATTATTTTATTGTTAGCGTTTACATTGGACCTAAACTACATACAAAAACTTATATGTGTCTACAGTGCATCCTTCATACCAATAATTATGTTGGCCCTGCACATCTCCTTTTTTACAGCTTCAGTATGTAGCCCATAAACCCAACATCCATAGAAAGATTCATATATGTGAGCTATATAAGTGGGTGTGCGTTCCTCCTTCAACCCACATCGCTCACATGCCACTAATTCAACCTCATATATAACAATTTCCACTTCCATTTGAGCATACTGTTCGTGGATTTAAATCCTTCAATGCTTACAAATCATATATAAAAGTAATATTTTAGTTGCATCTTCTTCAAATCCATTGCAAATATCTCATTGCCAATATCATTTTTATAAAGATTTAGAGTGTTACACTCTACTGAGTGATCAACATTTTTTTATATTTCGTTATAGATGTTCAACCATTGTTATTAATTGCCATGATAAATAAACCAAATTATAATATTCCATCCGATTGATTGAATTATATTTTTCAAAATAAAGCATTCCCTATTTATAATCTTGGATGAGATCAAACAATGAAGGAAAATCCAAGATCACATTCTTTTCTCTTTTTCTAATGCCCCAGACATTAATTATGTTGACAATCATTTCCAAACATGATTCTCAGTGGTTATGTCTGACATGCGTTGGGGGAATACATGGTCGAAAACAATATTTGGACAGACAAAATTTTGTATTGGTGGTCATTCATGAAAAAATATTGTCAAGACGCTAAATGAAAGAAACCATAGTTTCTACATTTTTCTACAAATAAAAAAACTAATTAATTACTTCCCTTTTCCACATATCTTTCTTCGGCTACTCATGCTAGTAAAATTGTTTATTTAATTAAACATTATTTGTCACCTATATTTTTGTAGTGCACAACCCACTAAAAATTGGGTTTTACCAAAAATAAAGAGTATAAAAAGCACAAAATATAAACGCAGTCCGACGGCAAAATTGAACGCCCTCCCCGATTACTGGGAAGATTTGTGATGTTCTTATTTTTACTCTACGCTGCGAAAAATTAAAGCCTCTATTCGAGCAACTAGAATGAAGAAATCCACAAAATATTAGTACCAGAAGATACAGTGAAGACGTTTCAGCATTACAGAGGAAGCCTCGAATGAACTCGGTAAGTAACAAAACCGTTTCCGGACACCTTTTGGCGAAGAAATATGCAATTGTTGTTTACCATTTTATGCTTTATTGTTCTTCATCATATTTTCAAATCCATTAGGCTTGGATTCAGGATTTTCTGTTAACTTATTGATTCTCTAATCAATTATATGGAAGTTCCACTAATTTTCAGCTTCAAATTATATTTAGAGTGAAGCAAATTGCCCCACGAATGCGTTATTTAAGTTTTTGAAATCTTTCTGTAAACGGATTTCTTTCGTTGATTTCAGACTCGGGGTTGTTTACGCTATGATGTTGATAAAATGCATAAATTTTATGTTACCCGTTAATTCTAGGGCACTACGTAACGTCTAACTATAGTATGTTAAGTACAGTCTTTGTGAAATCATAAATGTGTTGCTCTACTCTACTATATTTTCTAAGGTCACTGAAGATACCAAAAAAGTGCATCTTCGTATTTATTTTTGCTGTAGCGATTTCTAGGGTTTTCTTGATAATGGGTAGTTTGAGGTAGATGTATTTTCTTTTGTTAGGAGTAAGAAAATAAAAAAATAAATTGTAGTTCTGACATTGGTTAATGCCATTCTAGGGCTGGAGGAAGTGGTAGCAAGTTGTTGAATGATTTGACAAGGAAGAGGTAGCTGAAATATGGCAAACAGAACAGATCCGGCAGCTAAGAGTGTTCATGGCACCAACCCTCAAAATCTGGTCGAGAAAATTCTGCGTTCCAAAATTTACCAGAATCCATATTGGAAGGAGCATGTTTTGGCCTGACGGCTGAAACATTGGTGGACAAAGCTATGGAGCTTGACCACTTTGGAGGAACTTTTGGTGGAAACCGAAAAGCTACTCCATTTATGTGCCTCACAATGAAAATGCTTCAAATTCAACCAGAGAAGGAGATTGTTGTGGAGTTTATCAAGAATGAAGATTACAAGTAAGTTATTGGTTTGACAACCTTGTTTTTGGATTTTTCATTTATTGAAACTATCTAATTTTATATTCTAGCAGCATGAAGCTGTTGAATTTGTCAATTTGAACAAGCAAATGCTTTGGATAGCCCAGGGTTCTTTTACCTTGCCAGATAACAAAGATTAAATAAAATCGAAATAACAGTTGTAGAACATATCATACAGATCTGGCAATGTCCAAGCTGATTACATTAAAGTGAAATGTATGTGTGTGTGTGTGTGTGTGTGTGTGTGTGTGTGTGTGTGTGTGTGTGTGTGTGTGTGTGTGTGTATTACAATATATCATGCATTTAAATAAGCTATGGTATGCTAAAGACCAGAAGCCAAAAAATGCTCGTTTTAGTCAAAATTCGTTTGGTTTACTTTAATACATCACATGAAATTTTGTATGTAATGAACAACACATTACGATACACGCCTTTAGTTCAACTGTCAATGTTTATTATCCTTAAAACAATTAAACTTTCTTAGTACCCAGTGATGGAATTGTAAAGATTTCCAAACACTGCAACTTATTGAATTCTATCCTTATCAGGTATGGTATACTAGATCATATGGACTTCTTTTGAATCCATGTTTGATGAGATGCTCATCAATCTTTATGCACCATGCCCTGGGAGCCTATTTGAGACCATACAGTGACTTTATGAGTCTACATACCGTTTTCTTCTTTACCTGGTATGAGAAAACCTTTTGGTTGAGTCATGTAGACTTCTTCTTGTAAATCCCCATTGAGAAATGCAATTTTTACATCCATTTGATGAACTTTCCAACCAAATTGTGCAGCTAGAGAAAATATCATCCTGATTGTTTTGATCTTAGCTGTTGGTGTGAATGTTTCTTCATAATCAATGCCTTCTTTTTGTGCATAACCCTTAGCTACCAATCTTGCCTTGTATTTATCAATGCTTCCATTTGATTTGTAATTTGTTTTTAAATATCCATTTGCAACCTATTTCCTTCTTCCCTGGTGGAAGATCTGTAAGTTTCCGTGTATTATTCTTAATCAAAGAGTTGAATTCTGAATTCATAGCATCTAACCAAGGTTTTGACTACTGGGCATCTTGAACTGTAGTGGGCTCACTTGATTCAATTACTATACTCATTAAGGCTAAGTTTACCTCATTTTGAGTCATACTACGAGTTCTAGGTCCTGAAGTGGATGTGTTAGGATCACTATCCAACTTAGCATCTCAAATTAGATTAGTATACCACTTAGGCATACGTTTAGCTGTTCCTATAGATGGAGGAGTTGAATTATCCTCATCATCATTATCTTCATCAAGAACATCTTCTATTTTCTTAGTCGGATTGTTTTGTGAGTTTATGGAAGGAGCATCTGCTTCTTTATTTTCAAAAAACTCAACATCTCTACTTGTGAAATTTTTTCTTGTTTTTGGATCCATTAACCTGTATCCCAAGGCTTGATCACTGTATCCCAAGAATATAAGTTGTTCTGATTTCATATCAAGTTTAGTTCTCTTTTCCTTAGGAATGTGCATACTTGCCTTGCATCCAAAAACTCTAAGGTGTTTTATAGATGGTTTGTTCCCTGACCAAGCTTCCTGTGGTGTTATTCCATCAAGTGCGGAAGTGGGAACTCTATTCAACAGATAAAATGTTGTTTTTACTGCTTCTGCCCAATCTATTTTACTCAAGCCTGAGTCGTCAATCATACACCTTACCATTTCCATTATATTTCTATTCCTTCTTTTAACAACACCATTTTGTTGTGGTGTATATGGAGGTGCCATTTACCGATGAATTCCATGTGTTTCCAAAAAAGCTTTGAACTCATTACTGGTGTATTCACCCCCTCGATCTGAGCGGAGTGTTTTTATTTTCTTACCAGTTGCATTTTCACAAGCTACTTTGAATTTCTTGAAAGTTTCAAAGGCTTGGTCTTTGGTGCGAATGTAGTATACCCACATTTTTCGTGAGTAATCATCAACAAAGAGCATAAAATATTAAAACCCTGAATGACTAGGTCTCATAGGTCCGCACAGATCGGTATGCACCAGATCAAGTTTGCCATGGGCCCTGAATGTACTGCTTTTCTAAAAAGAAGCTCTATGTTGTTTTCCTGCCAAACAATTTGTGCACTTGTCTATATTCTTCTTGAAATTTGGTAGTCCTCTTACCATGTTATTTTTTTCGAAGTGTTTCAAGATATCCAAAACTTACATGGCCAAATCTTCGATGCCACAATTGTGCCGATGATGTATCCTTAGCTACAAGGGCCTGATTTTTGGTTTGAACAAAATCCAACTGAAACATACGACCTACACCAGAAGCTCGTGCAAAATGTTGGAGTTTTTAGACTTATCTTTGATTAAACACATCTTCTTTCCATCTGTACAATCAAAATCCACTTTTAAGTTGTGCTCCAAAAGCTGACTTACTGAAAGTAGATTTTTTGTCAATCCAGGAACATATAGAACATCTCTTATTGTGCACTTTCTTGATCCAAGAGGTAAGGAGATGTTTCCAATTCCTTGTACTTGGTACGATGAATCATCACCCAATGAAACAGAGTCTTTGTTAGGTGTATTCTTTAACTCTAAGAACCAATCATTTCTCCCGGTCATATGTCTTGTTGCTCTTGAGTCAACATACCAAATTGCCTATGGTGAATTGATTTCTTGAGTTGATTGTGCAACAAATAGGAAGTCCTCATCTGGTGAGTTATCTTCTTCTTCAACAATGTTGTCGTGCTGTGGTGTTTTCTTTTTCCAGTTACTTTTCCTTTGTCCTTGTTGTTTGTTTTGATAACCTTGCCTAGATTGTTGAAAATTTGGCTTCTTGCCACTAGATGAACCCTTCTGAAATGTGTTATACCAACAATCTTTTAAGTCATGTCCTTTTCTGCCACAAATCTGACACTGCTTTTGCTGAGTGTTTCCTTGAGTATTCTGTTGAGAATGCTGCTTGTGTTGCTTACCAGTTGTATGAATCTGTTTCTTTCCCTTATGGAATGAAGAGAGGGCTTGTTCCTCATCTTCTACAGGTTTGTTCATGGACTCTTCCTATTGTAACATGTTCACTAACTCTTCAAAACTTGTAGTTGGACCCATAATGTTGAGAGTTGTGACAAATATTTTGTATGAGGCTGGTAAAGCTCTCAATACAATAGGGACAAGAGATTCATTAGTGACCTCTACTTCTAAAGCTTGGAGAGATGATCTCAATATAGCAACATGCTTTAGAAAACCTTCAATAGACTCATTAGAATTCATTTTGAGACAATGGAGTTGTGTTTGTAATTGCAAAATAACATTTTTGTTCTTAGCTTCATATACAGTTGCTAGTTTATCCCATGCTTCTTTTGTAGTTGTCGCTTGACAAATATGAGGTTGTACATCATCAATTACACCAAACAAAATTATAAGTTTTGACTTTTGATTAGCACGATCAAACGCATGTTGTTGAGCAATATCATTTTTTGGTCTTGTTATCGAGCCATCAACTACACCAATTATGTCCTCAAATTCAAGTTGAGTTTTAATTTTCATTTTCCAAGCAGAATAATTATCTCCTCGTAGGAGTTGTGAATCAGGCAAAAAGAATTTGGGCGCATTGTTAGCCATTTGAGTAGGAAAGAAAAGAGAGATAGAGAATCAAACACGAAACAAATCCCCCCCTCAAATCAGTACACACCCCCCCAAAATTGATTTTTATTGAGTGTGGGATCCTTTTTGGCCTTTTATAATGATTTTTCGGCACTATCGGCCATTTTTACAAACATCTTGTAAATAGAAAAAGAAAATTGCACCCCCCTTCTTGTTTACGAAAAATTAATATTTTCGCAATTTTTTAAAAAAATTTGGGCACTTTGGCCTCTTTTCCCTTACAAATTTAGTTTTTGGATCTTTGGCCTCTTTGACTAGACCAAAGTGTAGAGCTCGAAAAAACACACACTTTAAAAAAAAAACGGCACCTCAATCCGAGGTACCAGTTGAAAGTTATGACTGTTTTAAAATTATTTTTCCGGGCCCCTTTCCAAAAATGGAATTTTTTTTTTAGGGTTTGACTTACGCATGCGTGCAACTTTGTTTCCTCCATTGTCAGCCTTGTTTCCTTCGCCGCCCTTTCGCCTTAAAGGCTCTCTTACACTCTGTTCTGCAAGGTCGCACAGGAATTACTTGCAGATTGAAGACACACAGCCAGATCAGTATCTAGCTCATTTTTTTTCTTTTGCAGGTGTGAAGTTGTCAGGTAAATCTGCAGGTCTATAAGGTGAGTTCACAGATATATGCAAATACTGCAACTGCATATAGGTTGCAGATTGGTGGTGGATGTTTCTCTTTTTTTTATCAATGAAATAATCAGATTTCAAAATAATATTTGTTATATTTGCAATTTAATACAACATCAAATATTAAAAGAAATTGACAAATATCTCCTCAATTGAAATAATTTCACCTGGAAAACAATAATGGAGTTGGGAGGTGCATCCATGTGCTCTGCCCTGTGATTTCCCTTCCAATTTTTATTTTTCTATATTCTTGTTGCTTCTACTATTGCCGGGTGTGTGGAGAAGGGGCAGGGGCTGTGAAGAGGTTGGGGGCATCTATGGCTCCTCCTGGCTCAAGCTTCTATTCCTCCTTCCTCAAATCTTCTAACACTTCCTCAACAATTATCTACAGCCTTAACTCACCTGCTCTAGTACCAAATGAAATCTATAAACCAGATTAAATTGCAAAAACAAGGCAGAGCTTGCTGTGATTTTATTAATATAAAATGAAGCATTACAACCAAAAGAGAGAGCTACAATATTTCAAGATATTGGACAGCTTCTATCTCTTCCACAATATATGGAACAAATCTCCTAAACAAATCAAATATGCAGAAATAGCATATTGCCCCTAAAAAGCTTCTACAGGAAATCATTCGAGAAAAATATTCTAACTAAAGAACATCCTCCACAATCTAAGGGATGATAACAACACACTAACAACTAAGCTAACTAGAGTAATTAAATAATTACTTTATCATAATTACACATTAATCCACATATGGTGAATTAAGTGTTATATTATTTCTAACATATCTATGTCATGAGCAAAGAGAAAGTCAACACAATGGTAAGCAGAAGCAACAGTAGGACCATGCCATGGTGGTGGAGTTTGAATTGTGTCTTGGCCATCAATATAATGAGTAGTTTCCTTGACAAAAATGGTTGGTTGCCGAAGTAGAGGTAATGAAGGGATCTTGAATGGTAGAATTCTAAAGAGGCCCACTAGAGCTTCTTGGTCTTGCGTAGGGATTGGTTGCTTATTTGAGATTGGTAACATTGCAGAAGACTTGATAGGAGAAGAGGGTGGATTGATTTTGGGAGGTGGCTACTTAGTTTGACTAGGTAATATCGTAGATGACTTGAGTGGAGGGGGAGTTAGATTGATTTTTAGGGGAAGGTGCTTAAGAGGTTCTTAAATTTCATTAGTAATGATGGTTTGATGCTCATTAGACATAGATGAATTAAATTTAGGAACCCATTGGGATGTAGCAATTGATGATGAACATGCAGCAATAATTTTTGTAGCAAATGAGATAAGACCATAATGCCTAAGGTGGTCAATTTATCATTTTAGAGCATACTAATCATTGTCATTATGTCCATTAATTTGATGATAATTGCAATATGGATGACCTTTATATTTTGCAAGCCGATAAGGAAGATAACAATGAGTAGATGGAAAGTTGACGAATTGATGAGATCAAACTTGAGAGGTGTGGGAAGCGACAAGATTTGGGGTTCACTGATATGAGCACATGTAGAAGACATAGAATGAGGATGAGTAGAAGAAGAACTAGCATGAGTTTGAGAAGTGTCCTTAAGATGTTGGATTTCAGATTTAAAATATGTAATCATGGATTCCATATCCTGAAATTTATCTTGAAATAAATAATGTAAAGATTGAATTTATTTGCAAATAGACTGGTTGGAATTAGGACTAAGAGAGTCATCAAAAATACAGTTGAAGATAGTAATGACTTGAATAGATGGTGTATCACTAGGAAGATACATATTATCTAGGGCTTTTAGGAGAACAATTTTGCAAGGTGGGTACACTTAAATCAATTGATGCAAGGAGACTGGAGAAACATTCGGAGCCATGAAAGAAAAGATAATGTGCAAAAGAAGGATCTGAAGGACCAATCACGAGTGGGGTTCACTAAATGATTTAACAGATATTGAATTTCTAAAATCCTAATATATTGTTGAGTCAAATATGATAAATAAAATCTAAAGCACAAATTTGATGCAAGCTATAAGCTAGTGAAAATTAAAACCCTAAGTGCAAGAGAGGGAAGAGAAGACTTAATCGATTTCACAATAAATCTTGAAGTGTTCTAGACTGAAAAACTGATGAACAAGAGGAGGATATTGTTGCAATTGCACTTAGAAAATTCTATAATTGTCGGATGAACTTGGACAAGGGGGCCTGGACTAGGGCGAGGGCACCTAGGTGTTAGAGACCTCTTATGAGCACCTATGAGTTCCTAGGAGCTCAAAAATTGATTCTTCTTATGTCAAAGGATGGTCACTAACCTTCGTTGTTGGTTTCTTGTATTTCGTTGGATGATAATTGAATTCTCTTATAACCTGTAAAACAAATGATATCCTGCAAAACCCCAAACTATATAAAATCCTTAAAAATAAAGATGCAAATGGGGAGTTCGACTGACCTCGGTGGTCACTTGACAGAGTGAACTTACGCTTGAGTGTTGCACTACATCTCAGACTCCATGTAGTTCTTGTACATGTGTTTAGAAATTGTGCCCTAGGAAGCTCTTGTGCAAGATGAACTTGATACCACGTAATGCCTAGATGTGGCAATGTAGATAGATGTGTGGATGGAAAAATGAACTTCCCCTCCTATGCATGTATGCAAAAAATGTAGTCCCTTGTCCCTCAAGTGAGTGTTAGATGAATGCCTTTGATTCTCTTAAAATACCTTTGGATGCAACCTTAAGTGATGATAATAGATTCTTAGTGTTTGGTCCTTTATTATGGTCACATAGCTTCATATTTATATGATTCACTTGTTTGAATTTCATAATTGACAACTAAAAGGCCAACCCATAAGAAAACAAGATGCCCAAAAGATAAAAGAGACCCACAAAAGGAGAGTAAGATACAAAGAGGTCATGAGCACCCAGAGGAGACGAGGGATCTTGGGCGCTGGCATCTAGAGTCAATAAATATAAGCAAGTGAAATACTGACGGGGCTGTAGAGTGTGTAAGAATAGAAAGAAGACTAGAAACAAAGTAAAAAGGCCAAAGATAGTTGTCAATTACAAGTTTTCTCACTTAGGAATCATATGAATAGTAGTATGTGATTAGGACCTAGAAATGTACCCAAGTGCATGATTTTGTGTTTACAGTCACCATTAGCTAAGGAAATTTTTATCTTATCTTTTTGCCAAAGTAGGAGTCTTCTTAGTTGTCAGCTATAGATGTCTTGCATAGTGTGAATCCCTCGTCTAAAATTTTTGAGGGTGTACACCCATGCAACCTCTACTAAAGGCACATTGTGGAAGTTAATAACCGATGACCACCACACCAAGTGAGAATTGACTAAGAGACCATTTTTTAACTCATCTCCGTCCCATAAAATTCATGACTTGATTTTCTATCAAGCCTTCAAAATGATTTTATAACAAATAATCCCACCCCTTTCATCAGAGCTTTGATGACGAGTAACTTTTGAAAACCTAACCCCTCCTAGGTCTTACGGCCTTGTGGAGCACCATCTACAATTAAATTGTGTGTGTAAATTTTCCATGCCTCTTGACATTCAATGAAGAAAATAATCCATTTGGTGGAGAGGGCATTGCCTTAACGGTCAACATCTAACAATCCAATACCACCAGACTCCTTGGACAAATGGAAAATTTCCCAAGCAACTCTATGAAATCCTTTTTGAGATTTGAGCTAGCTCACATAAAATCTCTTAACAAATTCTCAAGTTTCTTGAAAGAAGCTTGGGCAGGGGGCTGGTAGGAAGAAGACTAAACATGTGTGGCAAAAATAACATTAGAGAAAATATAGAACTTACCTACCAATGAGGAAGGCTCCATGATTTAGTACAATAATTTTTTCTCTACTCTATCCACCATATATTACTAAATACAAAAGGGGGTTACTTGGAATGAAAAAGGGATGCCAAGAAATCGGAAGTTTTCCTTGTGTTGAATCCATTTCCATTAAAAAGCATCTAACCATGGACACCGAGGTAGAATGGATTGTCTGTAACATTGTGTCTTTTGACACTAGATACTCGAGCTAAAAGCAAGGCAATACACATCTAGGCAATGCATAGCCTATTGAACATTATTCGCATCTTCCAATAAAGTGAAAAATGAGTCGCTCGTAAAATGTCCATTGACCAGTTGTGTTAGGGAAAATCTTGGCAGCAAGATACCTTTCACCAAGCTATGCTAAGTGGCACTATTTAGGAGATAGGAAAATCCTTCAGTTACTAAAACATATTGATCAAGAGCAAGAGGGAAACCTTGGAAAATAGAGAAGAAAATATTGAACAACTTTGAGTTGATGCCATTGAGAGAAAGATAAGCTGAGGCACCAATGAAGAACATGGACACAAAGTGGATAAAGGTAGGTTCAAAACTGCACGCTTTGAGCATGGCTAGAATGAAGTGTCATTCTCAAACTACTTTTCTAACAAGTTGTAAGATTAATATTTTCATGTTTAACATTTATTAAATGGCTTCTCATCACTCAAGTTTGATTATTGCAACCACAACTGAATCTAATGGCACCATAAAGGAAGTAACCATTCAAGTGTATGCCAAAGGTATTCCAAATGTAATACTCCCTCTCCATATTTTATTTTTCTAGTTTCTAATTTTCATAATGACTACAATGGCTTGAACAAATTTGTTTGATAAGATAATTTGTCAAGAGAATTCCCTCTCAAATTATGCTTAAATCTTGGGTTCAATTTGACAAATCCCAACACGGTATGAAATTCAACACAGTCCAAAACATGACCAAAGGATTTTTTTCTTTTTTGCTTTGATGATCTGACCCACGCTGTAGTCATCTAGGAAAACACTGCAACTTGGTATGTGTAAATTTTTCTACCCATTCCCACCCTATGGATGCAATATTTTGTGGTCTCTGAGCACAACACCCTTAAGATATTTTTTTAGATAGAGCTCCCTAACATCTCTTTGCCTAGCTGGCATTTACTTAAGAAAATCGTTACTACGACTAGTCCCTTCATTTACATGGAATGAACTAACTTTTAATATCCTAAATTGTACAAGAATGTCTATGCAAAAGTTGACCTTGCACATGATCTTAAGGAATCTATCGACATCCATGTTGGTGACTCCCATTACACCCAAATAATGTTGTGTATTAATTTTTCCAACACGTGTTTCATATGTCAATCTCATGAACACATAATTCGTGATTTCCTGTTATTAGTAACATGTAATAAGGCCGTTTCAAATCCCATTTTTGTGGTTACTTAGACAAATGGTGACTATGGTTGGACCATAATTGGTGATCATAGAAACACTATTAATAAAGGTTTTAAAAACCAACCCTTATACATGAGCTACTAATGCCAAGAACATTAAGTCACCTACTAGTTCAACTCTTCCCCAATAGGGGTCAATTCAACCATCAACATCTGTCACTTCCTTACTTGAATAATTCCAAGATCAACCATTACCATCTCAATATGTTAAATATCATAAGCCTCTTAGCTCAGTTTTAGCCGTTAATTCTATCTTTGTTCCTCATTTTGATATTCAATGAATTTCTTCAAACTATTAATTGAGTCTTCACGTGGTTTGTCCTCCCAAATTTAAGACTTAAAATTCTTGCAATCCTCCTCACCATCTCAAGAAAGGAGAAATTATTTCTAAGTCTAGATGACAATTTAAGCTTAATGTTTTTTGTAATCCAACCAACAAGAGTTTTTACAGAATATATATGAAGCCCTCGACAACTTGATTTTAGAGGATATGACCCTTGAAACATGTGCCCCATGAATTCTTCTCATGGAATGTTTAGGGTCTCACTTACACCCCTCATAATATACCAAAAAATTCAAAGAAACTTTCCAAAAATAAACAATATTTGTCTGTAAGAAGTTAAGGTGTGTAGACACTGATTTTGGTAATTCAAGTCTTCTAACAACACAAATTGTATAATACTCTTGCTCTAGTCCATACTTTCTCAATTCAAAAAATAATCCTGTACAGGTAGTTATATTTCACTCATTCTTGCTTGCATACACAACTTATTTGTTCGTATAACGGTCATATTAATCCATCAAATTAGGATATACCCTCGCATATTACAATCCCAATTTTCAAATCACTCACACATGTATCTGGGACCATATCCACTTTGGTTCCTTTCCTTCCAATGATGCTTTTGTTAATTTGAAATTGTTTAGTACACTTCTAGTCATCCTTATCCAAGTTTTCCAGATCCATAACACGTATAAAAGTAACTTATTCATCTCTCATTTAAGGGGGGAATTCTATCTACTCGACACCTAGAATTCTAATAAGAAAACACTATGAAAAAACACAAGCAAAGCCACTCCAAGAATCCATTGAGATTCATATATTTTGTATACTTGTTCTAGGGCAGTCATCCACTCAGATTTGTAAGCACAAAGGGCATACTATCAAAGTCAAGTCAAGCTAAGGCAAAGATTCAAATGCAATTACATTGTTACAAGGTCATGGTTATCAATTTTGTTGCATACATTCTAGATATCACCTACTATGAAACAACAACGTGCATTTTGATCCCTCTTCAAAGTAGTGGCAACATTTGCGGTGAACATGGGTGCCTAAAACCCAAGTAATGCTTTTTTGTATGAATCCTTCAACATCTAGGGTTTTGAAGATTCAATCATCTACACAATGAGCATCACACAAAGTCAAAGGTATGAATTACATATAGAAGAAAATCAAGTAGAAGTGCAAAAACCCATAATTTTTTAGGATCTAAAAGTCTAAAGGGACCATGGCGTATTGAATGAGCCATAATGATGGTACGCTTTGGACCATACCATACACCTTGGTTTGGGAAGCTTTTCAGGACACAATTTCAGTAGTGAAGCTCTGTCAAATCATTTCTAACCTTTCTTAGTCATCAGATCATCCTATATCAACACAAAGTCTAGAATATCGGCTAAGTCTTCTTCTCGTTCTCATTGCTAGCCACAATTTGTTATCCCATGTCTATTTCAAGTCTATAAAGAAGTGTTAGCCAATCGGTCCTTGGGATAAATTATTAACAAGACAATATTAAATTTATACCTAAGATGGGTGACCCCGAGTTTATCACCAACTGAATTCTGATTACTCTACTTAATCTATCCTATAAGATTCTTTCCAAAACTTTGGTGTTAAGGCTTTGCCACATTCTTTTGGTGATTGTTAGACCTGGGAAGGTTGGCTTCATTAAAGGAAGATACATTCTAAACAACATCATTTTGGTTCGAGAATGTATGGAGTGGGCTCAGGATTCTTGCCAAAAAATATTTTTTCTGAAAATGGATTTTGATAAGGCTTATGATTGCATAGAGTGGCCACTTATATTAGCCATGTTATAAGTGTTAGGATTTGGTATTTTTTCCTTCAGACTATGCAAACCTTATTCTCTTATGCTTCTTCTTACCTTACCATTAATGACCATAAATATTTAAAATTTGGCCTATATCAATATAGCTGACAGGGTTACGCTCTTGCTTCAGCCCTATTTGTGCTTGCTATAAAGGCTTTTGGTTATCTGCTTTTGCAGCGAGCCTCTCTAGGAATAGTTTGGGGCATATTTATTTTTGACCATTCTACTCAGCTATAAATGGGAATTTTGTAGATGAATATTTTCTAATGCTTGCCATAAATGAAAGATCTATTACGGAAGTGTTAGATTGCCTTGACATATTTTCTATGGATTCTAGTTCATCTCTATAATGGAGTAAAACCATTTTTTACTATAAAAGTACTCTCCCCATGTCAGATTGGCTCAAAAAATACTCAAGGAAGTGACTCCAACATGATGAGTAGTTCAATTTTTTTGGGCATTCCCTTCATTTTTGAGTGCACTAATTTGGTGCTTTGGTAAAATGTGTTAGACCATGTTGAGAAAAAGACCTTTTTCTGGATCTCTAAACCAATTTCTCTTGCCATAAAATTTTAGGTTAGCGTAAGGACTCTTGCTACCACCGACATTTACTAATAATGTTAGGAACCTTCCAAGGATTCCTATAACAAGTTGGCCAAGTTGCTTCATGATTTCTTATGGGATAATTCCAAGCACACATTGGGTTTTCATCACATGGATGGGAAGTGTGTTGCATCGTACGAGAGAAAGGTGACATGGGCATCATTGATGTTGATCCAGAGGACATTTTGGGACATTTGGGATTTTTCTAAATCTCCCTAAATTATGACCAAGTGGTAGAGTGTTTTGAGAGCTTTCCGATGATAGGTGGAACATGGAAAAGGAAGCTCATACGCTCAATTTATGGTCAGTCAAAGTCCACGTTTGGAAACTGGTCAACAGGGGTCAACAAGCAAGTTGCGTGTTGACACATGGCATTTGGCAAAAGGTGGAAAAGTGAAAGTTTGTGTTGTGATAGGACATTTTTGGAACGTTCGAGAGTTCCTCAAATCTCCATAAATCATGACTGAGTAGTAGAGTGTTTCGAGAGATTTCCAACAAAATGTGGAATGCGGAAAACGGAGCTCATACGCTCACTTTATGGTCAGTCAAAGTTTGGGTTTGGAAACTGGTCAACAGGGGTCAACATGCAAGTTACGCGTTGACACATGACGTTTGGAAAAAGGTGGAAAAGTGAAAGTTCGTGTTGTGATCACCTCCAGTCTTCGACGAACAAAAAATTGGTGGGCCTTGTTATTTGCTAGCTAGGGACCCTCAGCCAGGTTTGACACACTCTTTTATAGGAGGGGTGTCTTTGTCGCCTTTGTATATTATTGTTATCAATTTTCAATATTATATGCCATATTGCATTGTATGGTTGCAATCAAACTCGAGCGAGTTATTTTGATAGCTCGGTGGGGTGGTCAAATCCCCTACTGAGTTGAGTTGGTCATTAGAATTACCAAGTTGACTTGATATCCACATGGTTTATATAGCCTATAGCTCTGTGCTTACTCAACACGGTTTCTACCTCATAGCTCAGCATGCACATCCCATAGCTCGGGATGGTTCGCATTAGCTTGGCCCCATGTCCATTCAACATTGCATGGACCACATTATACATGGTGATACAACCCACAACCACAATGTGGCAACAACCACCAACTCAGCCCATGACTCGATGGGAATACAACATGACACACGACTCGATGATAGCTCGGCCCACATACCCGATGCCACAGTGATGCACAACCAACATATAAACAAAGGTAAAAATGCCAAGTGTGGCCCGAGCCATGATTAAATTGGGCAACCAATCCTATCAAAAAGGATTTTGCATTTTGTATTCCCCCACATTTTGCATATGTGACAATGTAATAGCGCCCATGTTGAGCAGCGAACCAAGGTTTGCGGTGGAGGATTGGGGCATCACTTCAAACAAACAAAGATTGTTCCCTACCACTAAAATGGAGTCCACATAGAAGATGGACTTGATGTATGGAGGGAAGCCACATATAGTGGTATTGACAATGATTAAAATCCAAGCAATAAAAAATGCAAGTGGCTCATTTAAATGCATTGTATTATAGCGTTAGTGATATTATAAGAAATATCCACGAAGATTTGGTGGATTCAAAGGTGGATTCAGTGGGATTTGAACCCTCACCACCTATGTCAAAACAAATGAACCCTACTAATGAGCCATAGAACTCGATTTGGCTATAAAAGGGGTCACTCTGTAATTAGCTAGAAGGCAGAGGTAGAGGAGAGACAATATCCTCATTAAGGAGGCTCATAGTTTGATCTAGGAGGAGAATAGGCCGAAACTGCCAAAAGAGACTAGGCCTAATTTTGTAAGATGAACCTAGTGAGAAGATCTAAATCATGAAACACTCATTGTAAGTGTAATTTTACATGATTTTAATAGATTGATCCCTTTAATTGGACCCAGAGATGTAGCCCTAGTTGGGTGAACTTCACTATCATGTATGGTGTCTATTTTTCCTAGTTGTTTTCTTTAATTTTCATAGTGCTCATAGCCTCATAATTTTAATTGAAACTACAAGAAAGTCATACTATCCTCATTAATCCATAAAATCACTATTTAAAGCAAAAATATGAATGCATGTTGCAATTTTTGCTTATAATTTTCAGATCATATGTTTTCATACAATCTCTTCCTGTGTGTGCTAAATACATTTTTTAAGCTATTGAAGGGCAAGAAGCATGGAAAATTATTTTATGACATTATGTCTCAATAGACACTCCTTATGGTAAGAAGGGTTAGAGGAATATAGGTCTCCACTCCATCTTGATCATCTCGGCCTTGGTACAGATTGAAAGCACCGTTATTGCGAAGAGCTTATTGTGTGCTTATGAGACTGCCAAGTTATACTTACGTTGGGTTAAAGTAGGGTATAGGTTCAGGATCTCCTTCAATGACCATAACATCTAGTGGTCTCCCATTATGACTGATTTAACCTAAATTGTTAATATCTCTCTAGGGGTAGTCAACTGATGGTAAATTATCCTAATTGATTAGTTTCCAAGGCTAATTGTAGGAATATCAGGAATAACCATTAAGAAACGATAAACAATTATAGGTAATAATAGATAATGCACTTGCAATGAGCAAGAATATAACATAGTTGATCTTATGCTTTGTGTGATGATCTAGATTTGACTGATGATTGAAACATGTTGTAAATGACCTGACAAAGCCTCATTGTTGAAATTGTGTCTTGAAATGTTGCATAGATCAAAGTAGATGGCATGTGACAAAGTGTATGGACATTATGGCCCTTCATATACACCCTTGTCCCTCTACATTTTCTGCTCCTATAACTTCATGTGTCTGATTACTACTTCTTGTTCCACTCCTGTTTGGAATTGGGGCCTTCAATACCTTACAATGCTCAATGTGCAACTGATTTGATCTTCAAAACCCTAGATAACCAAGAAATCCTGCAAAACAAACATTAGGTGGGTTGTGGGCACCCTTGTGCACTGTTGATGTTGCCATTACTCTGAAGAGGGATCAAACTACATGTCATTCTCACCTAGCATGTGATCTCTACAATGCATGCAACCAAATGGGTAGTCATGATCTTGCAATAATATGATTGTACTTGCACCTTTTCTTAGCTTGACTTGGAGTGATGACGTGTTCCTTGCATGTACAGATCTGAGTAGATGATTGCCATAGAAAGAGTATGCAGAGTATATGGAGCTCAAGGGAGTCTTGGAATGACCTTGTTTGTGCTCATTTTTAGTGTATGCTCATGAGTATCTTTAGGTATCAAGTATGTATGATCTCATCCTTGATAATGGGTGAAATGAATAGCTTATATATGTGTTTTCGATTTAGAAACCTTGAATAAGGCCAACTACAAATGACCCAAAGGAATTTAATTAGAAAAATGTGTTGTTAGAGAAGGTGGGACCAAAGCATCTAAGACTACCCGTAACATACAAGTGTTATGGTCCTCCCTATATGCCATAGTACTAAATGCTTGTGTAGGTGATTTGAGAGCTGTGATAGTGATATGCTAGGGTATATCTTGTTTTGACAGAGTAATATGACCATTGTGTGAACATATAGGTTGTGTGTGCAAGAAAGAATAAGTGAGATATAGCTAGGGATAAGATAATTGGTTAAGTTGGAAAAGTGTGGACTAGTGCAAAGGCATTGTACAATTTGTGTTGTTGCAAGACAAGAATTATCAAAATAAGTGTCTAAAATGATTGGTAATTGCATTTTCTTGGTGGAAACTCCAAACATCAAAGCTTTGCATCTTTATAGGAATGGAATTTCCACCATTTAAATCCTTGTGCATGCTAGAGATTGGATTCCTTGGCTAGAGCTCGAAGTCAAATTTGGTTTGAATAATTCAAACCTTCCTTCTATTCTCAAAGTGCAGGAGCTGCTCCCTAATGTGATGCTGCACAAACTAGGTCTACATGCCTACTTGGTGGAAATATTGGAGATGAAACATGAACACCACTTTTAAACATTACTCAACAAAATTACTTTACCAATTCATTAACCATTTCTTTGCCACCACTTGCAAGTTTAATTCTAGATGGAACCTCAATTCCTCCCCTTGAATGTGGTTTTTCTGCCTCAATTATGCTTGACATTCCCAACTTGAACCAAAAATTTCCCATTTTTTGTGGTGCCTTGTCTATCAGGGCTTCCTACTTGATGAAAAGCTTGAATACCTTGGTGTTGTCAACCCCAAATGTCTGACTTGTGGTCGCCATGAGACCTTCAAACACATCTTTCGGTTCTACCCCGTGCTCAAGCTGCGTGGTCCTAGATACACTCGTTGTTCAAGCCTTATCACCCCCAACCTATTAGCTGGAGGATGGATCCATCCGGAGACTCTTTTAAATGGCCTTCTTAAATTGCTTCCTCGTGGCAATTATTTAGACTTATCATTCTTTTTCAATTATGGAAAGTTAGAAATGCAACTATATTTAATAATGATGTTATTTCCAAACACTTTGAATGTAATGATAGAATTAATGGTATTTTTATTGTTTACCTTTAGATTTAGGTATAGGGTGAGAAGGTGGTTTTGGAGTTCCAACATATTCAGGAGATACTCGCACATTGGGGGAGTGCCCCTTGCATTATGAGTTGGGTTCCTGGATCCACTTTATGATGGTTTACCACCACCGACTGTTCGGTGTCATCAGAGCCATTTGCAAAGTTGATGTCCCTTTCCGAGCCATGGCCATTTTCATTCCCCACCTCCTCAGCAACAAAGGGGATAGAGTTTGCCACCTTTGTGGGGAAAATTTGTGGCTAGTCCGTTCACTGCTACATCGTCTCACTAGCCGTCCCTTGCACATGGAGTCCTTGTTGTGAGCTCCCCGCCTCCTGAGTGGGGAATTATGGTTATGATGGCTACTCAGTACCCTCTAACTGAATGGTTTGTTCAAAACCCACTAGATGATGAGTTGTTTGATATTGGCACCCTTCTGTTTTGTGGCGATTCTCCTCCTCTGCCTAGTGTTACGGTAACCTATGCATAGATGATAGTGATGTAATGTTCTGCTAGCTGCCTACTCCACCTTTTTTGCCCATTATTTTGGACCATGATTCTTTCTGACCACCCCTTTTATTATAACCTCTTTTTATAGTAATATAATTACGACATTCCAATAATTTTTTAAATCAATTTAAATGTAAGTTTTTTTTTCCAAATTATAAATTAGAATTAAAATATGAAAAAGGAAATCATTGCAATCGAGGCATCGAAGCAAGTCTTATTTGTGTTGACAAACATCTTAAAAGTGCAAGTCCTAAGTCGTGATTTTCTCCTTGAAAAGGAAAGAGAGACAAATTAAGTTTCTTTTTGAGGGGAGCCGTTTGGAAATAGTCACTGAATACAAATATCTTGGGATTGACTTTCACCACAAGCTTAGTTGGGAGACTTGTAAAGCAAAAAGGATACAGGAGGTTGGAAAGCATCTTACCTACTTCAAAACAGGGGTAGGAAAGCTGAACTTTAGGACTGAGAAACTAAGAAAACCCTTTTTGGATTGTTGGTCACTCCGATTGTTCTCTATGGTTGCGAGGTTTGGGGAAGTAGCATGTCAAATCATGGGAGACAGATAGAAAGAATCCATAAACATTTAATCACAAGCACTCTCAAAGTCAAATCAACTGTTCCTTATGAGATCCTGTTGGCTTAAGCAGGTACTTCCTCGTTGGAAGCTTGGGCAATATCTTGGATGATAAGCTATTTGAAAAAAGTTGAAAGCATGGACAATCTTCGATGGCCCAAAATGGTTGTGGACGATACTCTGGAGTGCAAAAAGAAAACCTGGATGAAACAAAATAATAAATGGATGAACAAATGGGGCATCAACTTGCAAGAGTGTCCTAACAACAACAGGGAAATAAAAAATTATGTAATAGAAAAGTTCAAGACTACCATGTGGATGGGACAAATTGGTCGAAAGAAAGCACTTTATATCAGAGAATTCAATCCCACTGGGGAACATTATGAAAAAGCTTATTTATCAAGGGTAAAGCAAGGATTCTAGTTGCACAGTTAAGGACCGGATCACATAATCTTCGATGCAAAACTGATAGATGGACTATTCCAAAGGAGGATTGGGAAAGGAGAATTTGTCTTTTCTGCAACAAAGGGGTCGTTGAGACATAATGACATTTTGTAATGGAGTGTTCGACATATGACGATATTCGTAGCCAGTACGAAAACAACTTGAAGGTGGATAGACTAGAGGAACTCTTCAAAGGAACAAAGCTTCAAGCAAATGCGGGTTTCATTCTCAAGATTCACAGCCGGAGAGCTGATATTGAAAGGAGTCTGAAATCATATTAAAAAATCTCAGTTTTGTGGTCCCATAGACTCTTCAGTCTCGTGGACGTCATTAAAATCTTTCATTCATTCAAGTAGTTCTAGTATTTATTTTTTGGTTAAGTAGTGGAAGAAACGGAAATAGGTTCCACACATGGAGGGCAAAAGTGCATTCGAAACCCTCCACAGTCCATCTGTATAGGACTTTATAGCAGTTTGGAGTGCAGGTTAGGCCCAGGCAAGGATCTCATTAATTTTTCTACTGTGTTCTAGTTCCGTAAGGGAGGAGAGCCACTCATGGTGCAGGTTAACTTTGGGAGATTATATTTAGCACCTGGTAATCCAAAAAATCCCCAAAAATATGTTAATTGAAGCGCATGAGAATTCTCTATAGCATGGTTTTCTTTCCAAACAAATCTACCACGTAACCCAGCGTCCATACTTGATGGAGTGTGAGGTGTCACTTTTTTGGCCGTTTCTGGGGTTGGACTAGTACATGCGACTTAATCACCCCACCTATCACTATTTATTCTGCCACTTATTACAAAGGGATCTGTGATTTTTGAGGAGAGGGAAATCTGTGCATGTTGATTTCGTATTAAATCTGCCAGGTATTGCCGTGTTTTTCGACCAAACCATATCTTGATCGGATCAAGTCTGCTTCCTTTATTGTCATTGAAGGTGCCAATAAACACCTCACCATCCTCCATTAATTGCACTGAATTTCTCCCCTCATCCTTGAAGAAACAAAAGATTACTCGCTTAGCGTGGAGAAGAAACCTGCCGTTTCAGCAGCATGGAGAAGAAAGAAGGAACTTGCAGCAAGAATAGAAGTTTGAAACCTGTCCACACTGTTTCAAGTTTGAAAGCTTCTGTAAGCAGAATAGAAGTTTGAAGTGCAAAGGGAATGCTATCCACACCCAACTTGTGTGTAAATCCTGCCCCTATTTGGCACAGCTTGGGAGGACACTATCAAAGGTTGGAGACCCGATTATTCACTTAGCGTGGAGAAGAAATCGAAACTTTCAGCAGCGTGGAGAAGAAATAAGGAACTTGCAGCAATGTGGAGAAGAAGGTAAACCCATTTCATAGCTTGGTGGCAGATAACATTCAGAATACTAGTTGATAATGCACATGAAACACAAGTCTTTTACTAACTTATAGTATGGGCAATATCAATTTTAATTTGTATATCAGCTATGTTTTTTTGTATTTAGTTTTTTCTCAAATGATCTTGTTTTATCTAGCGTTGATGACCTAAATGCCTGTCTCCAACTTACAGCTAAACACAATGAGTATTTTGTTTTGGTTCCAGCTTTGTACAGAGTTCCGACCCTGAGATTTGCGAGCTGGTTGAGACACCCATTCACTGCAACCAAACAAAAAACGAAAAATACTCGTTTGAAAGCTTCTGCTTGCAAGAATACGAACCATCACCATCATATTTGCAGGTGATGTTTTACATAGATTAAAAACTAATAGTATTTTTTGTAATATAGATTATGTATAATATTATGGTTGTCTATGTATAGTATTATTAAAAACTGATAGTATTTTTTGTATAGTTCAGGTAATATATAATTTTATATATTAAAAAGTGATAGTATTTTTTGTACATGTGTTGCAGCGGGGTTGTTGTCCTTGTTGGAGTGACTCAGAGTGGAAGTGCAGATGCAGAGCATCATTTTAATTGTGTTTATCAACACATCAAATAAGTTTGGAAATTGTTTGATTCTCTTCGAATATCTAGACGGTGAGGTTTTTACCCTCATTGAGGTAGTGATAAAAACTATTTCATAATTTTCTTTTGTACTGGTAGAATGTGTTATTGGCTTCTAGCTGTTACATTAATGACCAATATAGTTTATTGGCAAATTACAAACTGACATTTACTATTTTTCAGTTTCAAAAATGTAATTTTCAGAAACAATATGAGTTTAAATCTTTGCAAAGTATAAGCACATAACTTGGACGACATATATTCATTCAGTAAACATTATCATAGTCCATTAGAAAAACATGGCCATACAATATACTTGGCCCATATAACTATTATAACTATATTGTAGTTTTTAAATCGAAAGGCCAATTCCAGACATAAAAAATTCAGCCTTCAAAAAGAAATAATTACTTTCGATAATATCATTTCCAAAATCCGGGGAAGGGTGGTGAATTTGCAGTTGAGGTGTTAATTTGCAATTGCCTCCCCATGTTGACATCCCTCACAGGTGTAGTTGGGAATGAATCAGAAGTTGGAGAAGCATTCACTCCAACTGCAAAATTGTGTGTTGAAACTGATAGGGGGCAATGTATGCCCATTAATTCTCTTAACATTGGGTATTGATCAGGAAAATGATTAATTGGACTACTCAATCTCATTTTCCTTTCTAACTCTCTTCTTGCCTTCTCAAACTCCTCCTTTATCTCTTGATCCCTTTGAATCCATTGCTGTTCCTTTCTCTTTTCCCTTCCTTGCCTTTGATTCAAATTTTGGTGCTCCTTTGTTTTCCTTCTATATTCTTTTTCAATCTTTTCCTACTCCTTCCTTTCCCTTTCAACAATTCGTTCAACCTTCTTCTCCTGGATTTGTTCCTTTTTTCTTTGCTTCAATTCATCGATTTCTTTTTTTTTTGTTCTCTTTCTCAACTAGAAGCTCCATGTACTGATCTGCGGTGATTAGTTGAGATTCCTTACTCAATCTTATACCAGAAGCACTATTTGACCTTGATGATTCTCTAACCTTTTCCACAGGGAGTTTCAAGAATCTACCAAGAGTTCTTTGTCCTTGGTTTCCCTCACAGGTTTGGTTTGAATCTGGCCCTAATACTCCTGTTGCCTCTACCTGTGATTTTGCATCATTTTCTTCAGCTTGACTACCAACATAGTAGTGCACCAAATCTGAGCCATGAAGTAGTATTGGATGAGAGGGTAAAGAGAGGCTAACCTCTTCATTATTGAAGTTCAAGTTTACACCAAGATTAAGAGCTACTTCTTTCATCCAATCAGGAGGACTTTCTTCTGTGGGCATAGATAGTGACTCATCAATTTGATTAATTCCATTTGGAGTTTGCAATTGTTGTTCAACACATTCATTTATATTTATCTCCTTCTGCTGAGGTTATGATTCTTTCTCCAATTGTGTGTTAGGCACCATCTCAACATCTTCACTTTGCTCTAAATCAACCCTAGATAGATGATATTTTCTGTTGCACCAACATCATCTTGAAAAGCTGTGTCAAATGTTTTGCTAGGTCCCATGTCTTCATCCAAGGCATTGGGATTAAGAGGCCATATCCCTATTCTTTTGAATCCTGATTTAATATTGCTAGGTGTAAGAGCCATTATGAATGCTTTGCTCCCTAACTCAGCTAATTCAGCCCTTTTCACATCTATCCCATGGTTTGCAATTATCCATTTGCGTCTCTCCTCCTTGAAGTATGTTTTGAATGGAGCAAAGACACTCACATCCAATGGCTATAATTTATGAGAGGTGTGTGCAGGCAATGTTAACAAATCAATCCCCAAACTCCTGGCTTCTTGAATTGTCCCCAAAGCAACATGTGAACCATGGCCATAAAAAATTAGTAAATGCCTATTTGTAGGAGACATACCACCAGGTATAGATGATGCAAAGTGATGTAACCATTTCATGAATAAATATTTTGTCATCCATGCATGTGCTTGTGTTGCCATGCAAGCTCCAGGCTCACAACCTGCAATAAAATTTTCTAAATGGTGCTTCCCCTTAAAAAGATAGAATCCTGGAATGCTTTGTCCAGCAACATTTACACAACACAATATGGTAATCCATTCTATTCTTTTTGGGATGATATATGAGACACTCCTACTACCCCTTTTAGCAAGCACTCTCATACCGCAATTCCTTCCAGCTTGTAACCCAGTTTCATCACAATTCCATATTCGGTTTGGTCCATATGGGTTGGCCTCATAAGATTTAGACAAAGTAACGTAGAAGGAACTGACAATTGATGGCCTCAAACACATTGCTCGATCCTTATCAAGGCCTTCAACTGTCCTTAATGTTAGATCTGGGTGTTTTTTTTTTAAACCTGCCCACCATGACTTACTTGGAAAACCATCTGTGAATGGGTTAGACCTTGTTTTGCATATTTGTGCCACACATGTCTTAAGTTGTATAATTTCTAACCCATGGCCCATGTCAGCCATTTCATGACACCAACTCACTATCTCCATCTCTTCTTCATCTGTTAGAATTGTTGGTGGACCCTTTCTTTTAGTAGTGGTAATGCCCATCAGCGAAGAAGTAAGGGCGGTCGCTGGTATACCCCATTTTTTTGCAGCAGCACATGTAGAGTATCTATATTCTTCAACATCTTTTATGGCATTATCCACATCAAACTTGTTCCAAGCAGCTCTTGGCTTTGTCACTTTTTGGGGTGAAGGGCTCACTATTATTGCTTGGACATTTTCTTCTTCATGTGGTGTGTCATTGGCATCTTGAGGTGGGGTATTGTTAGCCCCTTCTTCATGTTCTTCACTTGGCGGAAATCTTGCTCCCCTAATTTTGACACATGTAGGTCTTACTCTTTTAGGAAGCTGCCTTCTCCTCATGATGTCAATAAAAACTTGCAAAGATAGATGAATAGATGAACTTACAACAATGAGAAGAAATAATATTGAATCAACTCACATAAAATGAAGTGCAGCCATTTGATGTGAGCGCCTATATTCTGAGCAATGGATACTTCAAAGATCAAAGGTCAAAATGGGTCTAGTACAGAAGAAGGCAATGCTATTGAAACAAATATAGATTTGAATTTATGACCAAATATACATCTACATGAAAAAGGCACATACCAAGATATACATGTACATGAAAAAGGCAAATCAATGTGTAATCTAATGCCTCATACACTGCGCCTTTCTCACAATTGAAGCATATCAATGTATAGAAATATAAAATCCAACTGTACATAACAGAGGCTAAACAATGTTGTAATTGTCCTTACAGAATATTTAACTAAACGTCATTGTGAAGACAACTACATTCCTAAATCAATAGTCAGACTGTGAATGGATGCCCATTAATACAAATTCACAACAAAAGATGAAACACATACTAAAAGAAAGGTCACTTTATGATATGGTTTCTTCTCCACACTGCTGCAAGTTTCCGTTTCTTTTTATGTTTCATCTTTTGTTTCTTCTTTCTCAGCGGGAAACTCCACCCAATTAATGGAGGGTGGCGAGGTGTTTATTGGCGCCTTCAATGACAATAAATGAAGCAAACTTGTACATATCAAGATATGCTTCGCTCAAATAACACGACATTCCTTGGCAGATTTAATACTATATCTACATGCACAAATTTCCCTCTCCTCCAAAATCACGGATGCCTTTGTAATAAGTGGCAGATTAAATAGTAATAGGTGGGGTGATTAAGTTGCATATTTTGGGCCAACATCACATGGAAGACAATAAAATTGACACCTCTCACTCCATGAAGTATGCACGTTGGGTTACGTGGCATATTTGTTTGGAAAGCAGTTCAAGCTGTAGAGAATTCTCATGCGCTTCAATTGACAGTTTTTTGGGATTTTAGAGATTACCAGGTGCTTGGTATAATCTCCCAAAGTTTGGGTGCAGCATGACTGGCTCCCTTCCCATAGATGAATATTCACAAGTAATTCTAAGCTAAATTAATGAAACCTGTAGATGTGTGTGTACATGTAGATTTATATTTACAAGTAATTACAGGCTAAATTAATGAAATATGTAGATGTATACTTACAAGTAATTACATGTCAGATGTATATTTTATGCTGCCTTTTCATGTAATTTTATATTTTATGCTTCCTTTTCATGTAGCTGTATATTTTATGTTGCCTTTTCATGTCGTTGTATATTCTGTAGTTGTATATTTACAAGTAGATGTGTATTCATTTATAGATTTCATTAATTTACCGTGGAATTACTTGTAAATATACATTTCATATTTCATTAATTTTGCCTATAATTACTTGTAAATATACACCTACACATTCCATTAATTTAGCCTAGAATTACTTGTAAATATACATCTACAAATTTCAATAATTTATCCTAGAGTTACTTGTTAATATACATATTCATGAAAAGGCAGCATAAAGTAAATTTCCAGGAATATTTCCAGTTAATCCCAATTAACAGCTGGGTTGAACACCAAAATAACTTGAATCAAGCAAGTCTTTCTCCTTGTCAAAGTAATCCATAAAATATATAGATTGACAAAAATATTTATAAAATTAAATGAATGTGCATCAATATAACAATAGAGTTAAGAACTCACTATGTGGCAGTAGGAGGAAAATAACAAATGAATACGGTAGCTTGGAACTCTGATTTTCATGCACTAGCAAAATAATACTAACTGAATAAAACTTCAGAACAGTTGAGGAACTGGATTTATAGGAGATGTGAAAAGTGTTGTAGTTGATTGATCCTTGTGCTTTTTTGTGATTGGGCCAAATTGGTTGATTCTTGTGTTTGTTTTTGATTGGGTGAAATTGACTGGGGTGGATCAAGATTCATGATATTTTATTTCAATACTTAGATTTGAAGTTCAATTTGATTTGATTTCTCATTTCAATTCAATCTTTGTTTCTTGAGCCTTACATTTGTTGAAAATATACAGGTACATCATTTATGGGAGTCGCTGATTGTCAAAATGGTGAGAAAGTTAATGCTTAAAAGACAACCTATATTTGAAAATGGTGCACTTTGGACTTATTTTTGTGAGAACCTACCCCAAAATCTGTGTATGACAAGATCTTTAACATTGTAAAATGGGAACTTAAATTATATGAAAAGTAACATCAATTTGATATGATGATGTAGTATCATTTTTGTATAGGGATGAAATACAATTATACATTCATGTATTAAATACAGGTTGACTTTAAATTTGGCAATCATGGAAGTATAATATATGTTATTTTATGTTTAAAAATGATATCAAGTATTCTACTCTTGATAGGGGAGAGGACCCGGTTGTGGTGCAGGGTCCATTAGTGGAGATAGTAGGTGAAAAGTCATTCACCTTTTTTTTAACATATTTTGAATGACATGTGAAGTTAATACAACCCAACTGTTTTCTCCCTTATCATTATTAATTAAACATGGAAGCATGAAATGTTGAATAAGATAGTTTTTAAATTGGTCAATATTCTCTTATTCATTGATAGAACTAAAAATATATATTAATTTATATACAAGTGTACAAAAACCAAAGTCTATACAGTCAACTATTCATTAAGTAATATTTTCATTGTATGTACATCATATCTATTACAGTCACTTCAACAAGTCATTTCTCAAGACTTTCCAACCCAGATCTCAAATCCCATGCACTAGTTTTGATGTAAGAGTCTTCAATCCAAGTAAACACCTGCATAACAATAAATGAAATTATGATCAGTCTCACCTTTCAAAGTGTTTAAAAACTCAGTACCATATGAACAATAAATTGTGTAACCAGCTGCATAAAATAATAAAAATGACCAACTAAAATATTATCCATTGGATTAAATCCCAATAAATCTCAGCCATTTGATTGAACTTTCATAGTGAATCCATGTCAACTAACATCAACCAATCAGAATTTAGGATGATAGAATAAAAGCTGGAGGATGGATTACAATTCCATTTGTTCATCGCAGTTTTCATCTCTCCAAGTTGAAGAAGTGAGGAGCAGTGCAGTTCAGGTAAGACACTTATGAATTACAAACTATTTCATAATTCAAGCCCTCTATTTATTTTTTCAGTGTTTGCATATTGCAGCAGAGTTGTATATGCCAATTGCATTTGCTTTAAAGTTTATGAAGTCTTTTCAACAAATCTAATTTGTGCATATCCTGCCATCATGGCATTCTATGAGACCAAAAACTACAGACTGAATTTTTGAGAAATTAGGATAAAACATATATTTGAAGGTGGCAGTGAGGTGGCGGTGCAATGTTGGAGGTCAAGAATTTGGCGCTGCATCCATTGGTGGTGTTTTTACTCTATAAATTTTCCCTTCCATATTTCTAACGATTGGTAACAGCTTAGCTCTAAACTCTATAAATTTTCCCTTCCATATTTCTAACGACAATTCAGCAAAGGATTGGTTCCATCGAGTCACATTAGATTTTTTTGATGAAGGATTGGACAATAATGCTGCGAAAACCATTATTAGCTAGCAAAAAATTTATACATTTCTTCATTGCCTCTCTGCAATAACATTCTCCTGGAGCACAAGCTGTAGGTACAAGGTGCTAAATCATTTTGGCACTAAACAACTGACAAACAGATCTCTATCCATGATAAGTTAGTGCAGATTTGATTTTTTTTTTACTCCTAATATCACATGTTATTATTATTATTCCAGCTATAGAGAAAATGGAGCTTATATACACTGCTATGTATCCATGAAGAAATAGCTCTTTAACTAAAAGCCCCTCTAAGAGTCACAAAACTCACTAAACAAAGTTGCACAAAGCATCCCTAACTAAGTACGGTTTTACTCACTTGGCAACAGATATAGTATGGCATAAAAGTTCTTCATTTGCATCTTTACGTAGCAAAATTTTAATACATTTCTCCATTGCTTCTCTGCAATAACATTCTCCTAGAGCACTAGCTGTAGGTAGAAGGTGCTAAATCATTTTGGCTCTAAATACTTCAATGTTAGTTGCATTAGAATATTTAAAGACATGGCTGGAGGCAACAACGTTTATGTCAATCCATTATATGTCGGATATTTACAATGAGTCCATTAGAAAAAACATAGAACTATGATCAGCGCAAGAAAACCTTGCACATAAACATTTTCTTACACACAAAGGGCAGGAGTTGAAACCTGTAATGTAATGGTAGGGATTTGATCTTTTCCACATTGATGATCAGTATACAGAGAAAGTGCATTATCCAGGGAGTTGTGAAAGACACACGCTTCTCGCTGCACATTGAGGGCCTGCTCAATTAGAGATTCCAACCTCTTGGTTCCATCGAGTCACATTAGATTTTTTTGATGAAGGATTGGACAATAATGTTGCTAAAACCATTATGGATGAAGGAAATATTCAACTGGACAGTGATACATTTAACTGGCAAGTAACAAGTGCAGTATATTTCGTATAAAGCTAATAATAAAGAACCTTTGCTTTTGAGAACTCTTAATAAATGCTAAAATGAAGATTGCTACATGGAACGTGTCTGTCATCCAATGATGTAATGTGATATTAGCATAAGTTTTATTGTATACATAAAAAGATGGAAAGTATTCTAGTTACATGTGCAAAATTTATATTGAAAACATAACTTTAAATACAACACTACTGGAATATACAGCTCTGTCGGAATATGACCACAATAGCGTTCTATAGTCCAGCAGTGTTGTATATTGCATTTCTGAATTCACTGTATTGTTCATTTTTTCCAGATATCTCATTCTCCAGTTGAAAAGTATTTTTTCCAATCATCACTGTGATATTGGCATAAGTTTTATTGTATACATAGAAAGATGGAAAGTATTCTAATTACATGTGCAAAAGTTATATTGAAAACATAACTTTAAATGCAACACTACTGGAATATACAACTCTGTCGGAATATGACCACAACAGCGTTCTATAGTCCAGCAGTGTTGTATATTGCATTTCTAAATTCACTGTATTGTTCATTTTTTCCAGATATCTCATTCTCCAGTTGAAAAGTATTTTTTCCAATCATCACTGTGATATTAGCATAAGTTTTATTGTATACATAGAAATACAGTAGTTTGTCAAGTTCTCGTTAGAAATATGGAAGGAAAATTTTAAATTCTATCAATGAATAAGATAATATTGACCAATTTAAAACTGTCTCCATTATTGGACCCTGCACCACAACCGGTGCCTATCCCCTAGCAATGCTCACCCACCAGCCGTTAATGTTTTCATTATAAATATATGCCTTCCATATTTCTAACGACAACTTAGCTTTAACAACTAGGGGAGAGGACCCGGTTGTGGTGCACCATATCTTTGCACAGTCACCGCGCCACGTCACTTACATTTGTTGCTGCAAACACTGAAAATAAACACTATAAAATTCCATAGAAAGAAAGACATTTAAACATGGAAGCATGAAGCATGAAAGTACTTTAATGTTGATATGTGAAGTTAATATTACCCAACTGTATTGTATTGTATCATTATTATTTAAACATGGAAGCATGAAATGTTGAATAAGACAGTTTTTAAATTGGTCAATATTCTCTTATTCATTGATAGAACTAAAAATATATATTAATTTATATACCGCCTAAGCGTACAAAAACAAAGTCTATACAGTCAACTATTCATTAAGTAATATTTTCAATGTATGTACATCATATCTATTACAATCACTTCAACAAGTCATTTCCTCAAGACTTTCCAAACCAGATCTCAAATATAATGCACTATTTTTGATGTAAGAGTCTTCAATCCCAAGTAAACACCTGCATAACAATAAATGAAATTATGGTCAGGCTCACCTTTCACAGTGTTTAAAAACTCAGTACCATATGAACAATAAATTGTGTAACCAGCTGCATAAAATAATAAAAATGACCAACTAAAATATTATCCATTGGATTAAATCCCAATAAATCTCAACCATTTGATTGAACTATTATAGTGAATCCACGTCAACTAACATCAACCAATCAGAATTTAGGATGATAGAATAAACGCTGAAGGATGGATTACAATTCCATTTGTTCATGCAGTTTTCATCTCTCAAAGTTGAAGATAGTGAGGAGCAGTGCAGTTCAGGTAAGACACTTATGAATTACAAACTATTTCATAATTCAAGCCCTCCATTTATTTTTTCAGTGTTTGCATATTGCAGCATAGTTGTATATGCCAATTGCATTTGCTTTAAAGTTTCTGAAGTCTTTTCAACAAATCTAATTTGTGCATACCCTGTCATCATGGCATTCTATGAGACCACGTTTCTTTGAGGAATTCTATCAAACAGTGCACCTACGTTTCCAACAAAAGCATTTTCTGCATATCCTACAGTCATTTTAAGAAGCTACAGTTAAGGAAACTCCAACCTGAAACCTTGGCTTTTTTCTGTCCATTCAGAATTCTCTCATAAGTGGAGCATACCTACAATACAAGGCGTTTAGTCTAAGGAGATTGCAAGCTTAAAAATTGAAACTGAGACTTAAATTCACTTAGTTTAAATTTTAATTGAAAACTTAGTTAACTATATATCTTCTCCATCTTCTCCATCTGGTTGACCTATTTGTGAAAAAGACCATGGCTACACAAACATAAGTTTAGATTATCTAGGTGGCTTATTTCTGAAAACAATGATCATTACACAAACATGAGATCAGGGCATGAGGTCAAAACTGGAGGAGTCACGGCAGAAGTGTCCCCCGTGCTAGGAAGGTCCGTTATGCACTCAAACCACTTGTGTACCTAGACATTGTGCACTGTGAAATAAACAAAAATGACATTTACCTTTACCCTGTACATAAACAGTAAACGTATTCAACACATTAACAGAATGCCAGTCTAGGAAAATCATATTGTATTCATTTTTCTTAATGTCTTGAATATTTTTATTGTTGAAGTAAGGGTGTCAAATGTAAACTGATCGGGTTGGGGCCCAGTTTGTTGTTCCCAGCGAAACAGTGGGATTGCCTAATCAAGATACCCATATCTTTTGTACGTTGCAAAATCATATGCCATGACAGTGCGTGCAAACAGCAAATACACTTCTTTGGGAACATATACTTCTTCTCTAGTGTATAGTAATCACTACTATATAGGCATAAGTTTAATTGTATACATAAAAAGATGGAAAGTATAGGGTGCACCACAACCGGGTCCTCTCCCCTAAAACTCCTTTTTTTATGTTTTTGAATATCTCAAAGTTCCAGGAAACTCGGCCACATATCCAATTTCTTAAATAATACTTTAAGGTATGCTAAGATATTGCTACGAGGCATATTTTCTTCAAATTTTTCTTTCTGTGATTCTATTATCATGTTTATTTGATAATAAAGAAGGTTTCCTAATTAGCATCTACAACATGGCGCAGCGTGGCGGTACACAAATTTGTTTTAATAGGTTTTTGGATTTTTTATCACCAGTAATATATTATTTGTTACTAGTTACAACCAGTGTAAAAAATGTCTTCGTACTAAATAACTCTGAGAGTCTGAAACTGTTGTTCAGTTACTACCGTGGGATTGGTGGGAAGGGTAAAAACACATTCGTGACATTTATTGTGAATTCAACAGTCTAGGCTTTGGAATCTACTCTGTGGAGTCCGTCATTGTCTAGTTTCATTTTATTCAGCTCCCAATTTGATATCTTTTAATGAAATTTTGAGTGCTCATATAAACTTTTTGATAAGAATAGTTTTGAGGATTTTCATTCATTGCACGAGTGTTTGGTTTTTCAAATTTATCTTATAAACATGAATGTTGATTGCAGGAATTTAGTGGATTGTCAAAAAAGGCAAAATTGACAACAAGATAGCGGCAGTTGACATAGCACAGAATAACATTGTGTGGATTACACGATACAAGGGTATCGGTTCTAGCCATTGACATTATTATATTACAAATATATAGATTTATAAATCGACGATTTTTCTTTTTTCTTAAGCTAGCATCTCTATAACGTCTAATTTATGCACTGATTGCACGCTGATCCTATCTATATGTGCTTTCCGCTTCAGCAAACTAAACACTTCTAACACCCTAATGAATAATATCTTCCTTTACTTCTTAACCCCCTTTGAAATTAGATGCCATCCTAGATATAATCACATTCAAATGTAGAAATCCAAGCTTATGTCTTTTAATGCCATTATAACCGATCAAGAAAGAAGCTTGGAGAACATGGGAGATATCGAGTGAATCTTAAACTTGTGATAAATAAAATAATTACAATGTGTGGAGTTGAAACATCGAAGTGAGCTAACTAAATCAGGGCCACAAACCTGTGATAGGAGATAAATCACGAGAGCAGGTATTGTTTATCTATAATAGCGTCAGAAGATTTGAAGTGAATGATAAATTTAGTAAGTGTAAAAATGTATGATGTATGTAACTTATATAATAAATAAAAATTATGTTTATCTACAATTTTTTAATTGGTTTTTGATATTGTGGTTATAAATTATTTTAAACAATTAAAAAAACAATGGTTGTTAATAGTAATATTTCTATATTTTTAATAAAGATAATTTGGTCACAATTAATTATTGTGGCAATCAAATTGTAGCTTCCACCTACAATTTTCATGTGGTAATGATAATTGTAGAAAAAAATGTTGAAATTGCTGTAAAATAACATTGATAAGAGTTAAGAAATTGTAAATTAGTGAAATTTTTACAAAAATGGAATATATAGAAAAACTATTTTTTTTTATTTTTTTTTGTGAAGATTGTGGAATACTAACAAAAACAAAAAATTGTTGAGATGTTACAACTATTAAGAAATGTGGATATTGTACAATTTAAAAAATATAGATTATCTATAAATTTAATAAATTGTGGACTATCCATGGTATAATGAATTGTGGAAAAATACAATAATAAATAAAAAAGTGGACTATCTACAATTCCAATGCCACAATTTAAATTTTTAAAATACCATATAACCACAAAAATATTGTTGAAAAATTGTGGCAAAAGGATTAGGGGAGAGGACCCTATAACCGAGGGGGTACCAAAACATGTACATCTCTTTTCACCATAGGTTGTTGACAAAAGCACCAATAGTTGTTCACTTTTTGGTTAATTACACTTTTTAAGAGTGAATGAGAATGTGACACATAAGGCGCTCGGTCATTGGTCCCTCTTTCAAATGCTTTATATTGATTTTCTTCATATTAAATCAATTCAAAAACTACTTTTCCCTCCAAATTAACACGCGAAACGAAAATGTCAATATGGCACGATCATACGCTACACGATGATATAATTTTTTTACGCTACCGACATACGTACATATATTTGCGTGCCCCTAAAGTTAGGTGCACGGTTATAGGGTCCTCTCCCCTATTTCATTGAACACCGAAAAAGTTCAGTATGGTTGATCCACAATTAACTCGCCCTCCTTTCTTTTATTAGCTACAGCTGTATTCCAGTTTTATCCCATAAATACGCAATCACTCTGCCGATCAATCTCGAATTCTGCGCAGCTACAGAAATGGTGAGTTTTTGTAATTAGCTTCTATTTGTTCATGTCTTCATTTATTACTCTGGTGATTAAATTTGGGATGAGCTTGACAGGAAAAACCATGCGAAGCCGAAGCAGAGAAATGGTGGAGGAAGGATACAGTAGCTGTGGTAACAGGGGCCAACGGGGGGATAGGGCTGCAAATTGTGCGTTTGCTTGCAGAGAAAGGAATGACTGTGGTGCTCACGGCTCGGCGGGATGAGAAGCAACAATTGTCTGAAGAGGCGCGAGCTTTGTTAGCGAAGGTTCCCAAGAATGTGGAGTTCCATACCCTGGATGTTGCCAACGATCACAGTGTCGCCGTTTTCGCACAATGGTTGCACAAAGAATTCGGCGGCCTCGACATCCTGGTAATTTTCTTGCACCCATTTAAACTTGAAACCCTCCCCAACTTTGTAGAATCTAAATAAATTAAAATATGTTTCAGAAAACAAAAACATCTCAACTCGAGATCGTCTCTTGTCAGAGACTTCCTAACCAGTCCATGAAATTTTTTGAAATCAACAAACTAAAACCATTCAGATCTGCCTGCTCTATTGTATGATTTTTTGGGCCGAACTTCTGTTAACACCCTTAAAAGCTTACATTTATGCATAATCAGGTGTATCATGCCTATGTTTGTCCTGTTGCATAATCACTTCTATATCATCGACTTCTAGCTTTGTAGTCATGCATAGAAGGTATCATATAACAACAGAGATGTACACATTACAGATCAACAATGCAGCTGTACAAGGGACAGAATTCGACTGGGACCTGCTGCAGAAACACAATATGGATTTCCGCAAGATTTTGGTATAACTGCAAAACCCTTCAATTCTTAATTTTGTATTTGATTCTCTCATACATTGATTAATTTTTCTACACACTGTACTATAGGAAGCTTACGCTTAGCAATTCATTCAGTATGCACAGGAAGAAGATGAAGCCTGGGCAAGCGGAGTAAAAGAGAACTATGAATCATCAAAAAAATGTCTGGATATAAATTACTATGGCACTGTAAGAACAACCAAAGCTTTACTTCCACTAATGAAGGCCTCTGTAGCTGGACCGCGTGTAGTGAACGTCTCGTCTTACCTTGGCCTCCTCAAGGTAATTACCAAGTCTGTCACTGCTCACTTCACAAATTTTGTTTTGGATTTTGGAAAATTCTCTACCCTACAATTCTTTTTATAGTATTTTTTCACCCTTCACTTGCCTCTGCCAAAAAGGAGGTTTTTTCTTTTCCACTAAAATCTATTTGGAGCTTGCCTTCTGCAACGAAATGTATCGTTTCCGTCAAATTTTTACTTCCAATCTACTCCATCTAGGGGTATCATTTCTATTAAATTATTCCTTTGAGCCAAATTCACTTCAATCTGCCTTTGTCCTTATCCCACAGGGGAGGGGTGTCCTTTTTTAGTCAAATTTACTAACAACTTGTTTCCCTTATATGCCACAATCTAGGGGTATCTTTTCTGTCAAATTAATATCGAATTTACCTTCCACCTACATCTTAAAACCAAGAGATATATTTTCTTTTGAGTTCACTAAGAACTTACCTTTTCCTTATGGCAGAACCAAAGAAAAAAAATCCTAAAACAAGTTTCTAAAAATGTCTTATACTATCTCAAGGCCAATTCACTTAATGGAATTGCTTCTACAACTTTATAATTTATCAGGAACTCGCTTCCTATTTACAATGTTTATGTCAATGAAGAAACGCTACAGTGGAAGTGACATTCTTATTAATATAATAAGTGATTGCTTAGTTTACAAATTCGGGAGTACTGCCAGATTTTTAGCTGGGTGAGTAAACTCTCCAAAATCTCACAAGTCTGGTATTCTCAGGTCAAGGCAAGTTTTTTGAGAGTACTCGCAGAGAGTGCTCGCCAATACTTGGTGCAATACTCGTCAATACTCATTTGATACTGTACTGTGTGTACAATTTATTTATTTTAAAGAAATTTAAGTATGTTTTAAGTTTTTGAGTAAAGTCAAAATATTTTTGATCTGGAGTATTTTCCCGAGTATGTGAACTGTGATTAATTGATTAGAGATAAATATATTTGCTTGCTCTGCTTCCTCTCTCCTGTTTTGTGGCACTCCCTAACAATTAACTTTTAAAATTGCCTTTGCTAGCTGATGAAATGTACACCTGATCTGCACAAAATGCTTATATAACTCTAAAATCCTCGCTTATAATGTAGGGTATATTTCCATTGCTGATTATGCCAAAATTGAGGGTTATCTATTCAATCAAAATTAATCCCAAATTCAAAATTTTATTCAATTTTGACATTGTAATCATTTCTATAGAAATTCTTATGGATTGCCTATTGGGCAATCTTGAGCCACAATCAAAATGGATTACTATGTAGGTCACAACAGGCACAAAATCTTTAGATTCAGCGCATTTCTACTATTTGAGTTCATCCCATTGTACTTCACAGATACATCTTTAAGCTGACATGATTTCATTTTATATTTGTTACAGTTGTTGAGAAGCGAAACGCTTGAAAAGAGGTTCTCAGATATCGAGAATATGAGAGAAGAGACAATAGATTCCATTATAAACGAATTCTTGGAGGACATTAAGAACGGTGTGAATCCGAAAGAAAACAAATGGCCGTGTTTGTTCCCAACATATTCGGTGTCGAAGGCAGCAATGAATGCATATACTCGGCTGGTGGCAAGAGACATGCAAGGAAAGGTCTCTGTAAACAGTGTACATCCGGGATTTGTACAGACCAAGATGACATTTGGTTCAGGTGATATTTCACCGGCAGAAGGGGCCGAGAATGTGGTGAGGGTGGCTTTGTTTCCTCCAGCCGGGCCATCTGGTCAATTCTTTCTTGAAAAACACTTCTTGGGCTTCTGAGCATTGCAGCTTGTTACCAAACATATTATCCTTCAACAATAATCCTGCTGAATAAGTTTGAAGATTTCTATTACCTTTCTTCTTCTTTTCCCAGATATATTTGACATTCGAGCTTGTCTGGCTGTCTATTTGTGAGTTTCAAGATTCTATTAAATTAGGCACGGGTTAATTAGCCTAATTCCATTATGCATATATAAAAGCTGAAGTACGAACTACCTATGGGCATATATAAATGCTAAACTATGAACCATTAGCCTTGTTTAAGAGCAGTAAATATTTCCATACGGCCACCATAGGAAAAAGAGGATGAAATTGGAGGATCCATGCTATAATATTAGTTTTTATTCTAATTACAGGCTATTCTGATCCGACTAGACCTTTGAAAACGTGAGAAACTCAAAATTAGCAAATCGAAAGTATGAAATTTGAAAACTGAAAGCATGAAATTCGAAAACATGAATTCAAATATCCCAAAATTTAAAGTTAAAAAATATGAGAAACTGAAAACTCGAATATGAACTTGAATATTTAAAAATCTAAAGTTTGAAAATAAAAAAATTTGAATTTGAAATGCAAAATATAAAAATCAAACGTGAAAAATAAATTCATATAAAATTGTTCTAGTGTTGTGAAACGCAAAATAGAAATCCAAAATCTCTATAACTAAAAACCCTGAAAATAAATAGATTGATATTCAATGTATAATAGAAGAACAATATTGACTATTCAATTGAATTTCTTAGATTTGCACAGTTTGACATCAGAAATGATTTATTTGGAAGACCGCGACTACTCAATTTTGAATCGCTAGTTATCTTATAAATTAGTGCTTGTAAAAATTTCAGTTTTTTTAATCAATTTGCATATTCATCATAATATAAAGTGTTAATTTGTACACCCTTATAATTTTTCTAATTATATTAAATTGTAGCCATATGATATAGTTTTTTTAATAATGGCATCGACAGCAAGATGATTGGCAATCAAGAGAGCCAAGGTCGGGTATGAGATACCCCAAACACAAAAGAAATCATCCAGGGCTGTTAAAATACCCATAACAACTCTTGCAAGGAAAGGCTTGGGCATGACATAATAGTTGTATGAGGCGGGATTTTTTTGATGGGAAGAAATCCAGATGGGAAATGCGCTGAGAACTTGAAAACTAAACAACAAAAATGCATACGCAAATCCTGCGGAAGGGATGTCATTCAAAATTCGGAAGCATACAATTGGCATGTGAACTGTTTGACTAAATTCTTAGAAGAAATCCAGTCTCATGGACTACAATGATTGTGGGATATGCACAAAATGTTTTTTTTGAAAATGCTTTGAACCTTCTAGGCAAATGTAGTTGGCAAGTGTAAAGCCACACTCCACAACCTTTACTGCTATCTTCCCTTCTTGTGCCAAAATGGGAGATTTAGAACAGTGCGTGGACATCCTTTGAAACATAATGGAAAGGTAATTTTTTAGATGTATCGGAAAGTGCTCTAGTAGACATGTATGCAAAATGTGGAGCCATAAATAATGTATGCGATCTGTTCAACAAAATGCCCGAAACAGATTTGGCCTGATGGACTGCCTGAGATGCACGTATGGGTTTGTTGAAAATGGCTTCAAAACAAATATGAAGAATGCAATATAATCCAAATTGCCAGTGGTTGTCATTTTTTTTTTGAGCTTTAAGAGATGTGTTCTCATGGAATGCCATACTTGCGGACCTATAAAGCACATAAGAATATGAAGCCACAATTAGTTACAACTCTTTATTGTGAGTTGGATCTTCTAAATGCTACAACTTATGTTCTTCTATCAAACATCTTTGCAAAAGTGCATTGGTGGAACAAGTTCAAATGGTAAGGAGATTGATGAAGGAGAGGGAATTAAAATGGTACATGGATGTAATTGGATTAAGGCCATAAAATGGTACATGCTTATTGTGGAGGAGACAACTCACACCCACAGATATAGGAGATCTATGCTAAGTTGGAGAAAATGTTTTGGGAGATGAAGGCAGTACGGTATTTTTAAAATTTAGAACATGTATTCAGTGACATGGACAAAGAGGAAAAAGAATTATTCCTCTATCACCATAGTGAGAAGTCATCGTATGAGTTTTGGTTTTGAAAAAATCAAGGGGATGGAGCAACTAACAAAGGACATGGGCCGCCTCACGGAGTATCGATGTTGTTTCACCAAATACAACTGACATGTGTCCAATCCAATTAGTTCACTTTTGCTAGCATACTATAACCTATGCAAAAAGAGGAGCTTTGAATTTGGGTTTGGACATCCATCGAAGCACTATGGAGAAGTGACTTTTGTTAGATGTTTTAGTTGTCAAGGTATTTACAAATCTTCTTTTTGAGTGGCACTTTCCGACTAATGGAGGGCATGTGACAGTTCTCAGATTCTCTGATTTTTTTTGTGATTATAATACTTTTTCAGCCATTAAACATAAATGTGTAGAGGAAGATTGAGTAAAAGGGGATTTGGAAGGGAGTAACTAACAAAGGGCATTGACATCCTCATGGAGCATTGCCATTATTTCACCAAATGTAACCAATAGGTGTCCAATTTGACCAATTCACCTTTACTAACATGTTACTACTTTGTGCAAAAATAGGGGCTTTGAAATAGGGCGTGCACATCCACCGAAACATTATGGAGAAGGGACTTTTGGAAGATGTTTTAGTTGCAAGTGCCTTGGTAGATATGTTTGCAAAATGTGGGAGCATGTGATTGTTTGATAAAATACTTGAAAGATATGTGGCCTTGAGGATTGATATTGTGATGTTGCCCATTTTACCAAAGTGTTTTAGTCGTTAACAAATTGACACCTATGCCTAACTGTTGCAGATGTTACCTGTTGCTATAAGTGATTCTAAAATGTACATTATAGGGAAATGTTGCAATAATTATGGACCTTCAGGCATTGGTGATTTAGATATTTGTATCTTCACTAAATATGCAACCCAAATCATTACTACAGACAAAGCCATTGAAAATGTGGCTAAATCGATTTCTTGATCAACGACATTCACTTATTGTGATGTGACCAAAGAGAAAGACATAAACACATTGGTGGATTTGGCCATGGATTGTAACAGAGCATGACATGAGAAAGGTCAAATGTGTTACGAATGTAAATGCAAGTCCTCGATGTGAACATGTGATCATCCTTATACAAAATTTCAATAGTTTCATTCAATGGTGAAAATGATTATACATGTGATGAATATAGAAAATTAGTCGCAACTTGCAAACATACAAGTTTGGAGGTATATTCAACACATTTAGCTTACAACTTCCCAATGAAGTCTCTCACAGTATTTCAATTATATTCACATGAAAACATGTCAATTTCCATATTCAACATTATGCCTTCCCCTGAGGCTTTCTCACATACTGATTTTCACATGAATGAATTGTGGAACATAACATGATTGTTTCATCTATGTTTGAGGATGCTACAAGATTACATGGAAAAAACCAACGAAGAGTATGCAAATTGTTGGGTGCAAGTAAGGAGCAAACCATACCATTTGGTCAGATTGAATAAATATATTTTTGTTCCTATTAATCATTATTACGTTGGAAAAATTCCTAAAAATCCAATGAATGGGAGGTAATTGCTTCTAATTTATTACCTTGCTAGTGCTTTGGTACATGTGTACGACAAATGTGGAAGCACGCACTTGGCATGTGAATTGTTTGACTAAATACTCAAAAGAAATTTAATCTTGTGGACTGTAATGAATGCAAGATATGGAAAAATTTGGTTTATTGAAAGGGCCATGAAAACATTCAAGAAAATGTGAATGGCAAGTGTGAAGCTAGACTCCATAACCTTTGTTAGCGAGTTTAAAGCTAGACTCAAGAAAATGTAAATCTCACCTTTGCTAGCATACTCGTAGCCCGTGGAAAAATAAGAGTCCATTGAGGCATACTAGGAAGTGTTTTTTTTGTCGAATGTTGTAGTTGTAGGTGCCTTATATGATATGCATGTAAGATGTGTAAGCATACACAGGGCATGTGAACTATTTGATAAAATGAGAGAACCTAATATCTTTTTATGGAATATCATATTTGCATCTTATAGAAGTCATGGTCATCGTTAGAGCCATTGAGACATTTTCACCAAATACAACAAACAAAAATTCAACCAAAGCATACTCACGACATGTGGAAAAATAAGAGCTTTGCAACAAGGTATGTTCAATCCATCGAGGCATAATAGGAAGTTTTTTTTGTCAGATGGTTTAGTTGCAGGTGCCCTATTTGATATGTATGTAAAATGTGATGAAAAGACCTTGGAAAATTTTAAATATATTCCTAACCCCATCAATTCACCTTTGCCACCATATTCACAAAATGGGGTTGTTAAAAAGAACTTGCAAAGTTGTAAGTGAATGCATTCGGTAGGTATCAAGATGGATTCCACAATCTTTTCCAACATCCTCTCAGCTTGCTGCCAAAATGGGAGCTTTAAATTTGGGCGTGGACATCCATCAAAGAATTATGGGAAATGGATTTTTTTTACAGAGGTTACAGTTGGAAATACCATAGTAGTTATGTATGTAAAATGTGGAATCATAGACAAGGCACGAGAAGTTTACTTCTTTATGATTTTAGTTTTTGAAAGTTTTTTGGATTTTTGGACGTTTCTTGTTGGGAAAGTTGACATTGATATTAAAAACAAATTAAAATTAAACCATATTGTTGAATAAGAGTATTCCATTTGCATCTCATCCATCATATCTTGCAACTCATGTACGATTGTTAGTATATATACTAACACTTCACTTTTTGGGGTGCAAAGGATTCACCGATAGGAAATATAGGAGAAGTTTCAAATGTGTCATTTAATGTTTCCGAAAAATAAAGACAAGATAAAATATGGTAATTTTTTTGGTTGGGTATATTACTAAATCATGTATATAAAGGTCTTAAGTATAATTTCATGTTACATAAACTAAAGTTGACTTAAGTGGATTAAAAAATTCACAAAAAGGCAAGCAATAATCAACCACTGAAAGACAACTCAACTTTAAATATTGGCTATTTAGAAAGACATGATTGTTTATGAGATTTTAAATAAATTATGACATGCATGAATCTATTTTTAAAGACACCAACATATAATTGCCTGTGTGGGAAGTGCAATTCTCTGGGCACAATTATGTGAGAATGGTGAATGCTCTAACCATCATTTTTAGCGATGTCAATAGCTATCTAGTTTCATGGAAAGCTCTTTGTGAAGATGTTGTTCCCGTGCAAAAAAGTAAAATGTCATCAAATTAACACATCCAGAAGATAATTATTTATGAGATTGGAAATAAAATCTGTCATTTATGGACTTGTTTTTAAAATCCACTGATGTATAATTGCCCAGTCTGCTAGGTGCAATTCTCTAGGAACAATTGTGTGAGAATGGCGGGTGCTGCGACAACCATTTATTTTAGCTCAGTCAAGACATCAAGATCTTTTTTTGTGAAGCCAGTTTGATAAAAAGTTCTTTGTGAAGATGTTTTTGTTCGCATACAATAAATAAAAATGGTATTAGATTAACATAAAAGTACATAACTATTGTTTTATGGCCACTGTATAGAAAGAACAAAATATAAGTTAAGAGAATGGGGCCAAACATTTCAATGTTTTTTATCGCAGTCTTTCAACTTGTAAAACATAAAATTGAAATGCGAGTACATGTGTTTTGCTTATTTTAGCACTTGAAGGAAAAATGAAGGGCTAAAACATTTAAGAAATCATTATATAGATATTATGTAACAAAATGTATATACTAGTCACTAGTACATAGTATTCAAAAAAGTCAAAATTTGTGTCGAATTCACGTCGATTTGTGTTTTATGAATTTTCATTTTGGATGTCATTTCTGGTACAAATATCACACAAATATTGCAACACAAATGTGGCCACCTTTGCGCCATGATAATCCATAACTTGAAAAATAAAAAGGTTGGTCCCATCCCCTTCCTTTTCATTATTACTTGGTCCTTGTGCTATGCAAAAACATTAAAAAAGACTGTTCTGCAGAAAATATGTCAAAGGTTAAATATAGAGAAGAGAAAATAAGAAGACGAAAGGAAGAGAGAAGAATTGCATTCTGAAGAAAAAAGAATATGGAGGAAGAAGGGTATGGAGAAAATAGTGACACATAGCCTTTGAAGAGGAGGAAGATCAAGAAAACGATAAGAAAAGAGCACCTATGTAACGAGGAGGTGGAAGAAGAGGAAGACTATAAGGATACAACAAGAGGTGTATGTACATTGTTTTTATTACATTTTTTTCATAGTTCAGAAAATTATTTTATAAGACAAAATACCAAATTTTATAAGAAAAGACAAAATAAATTAAATAAACAGAAATAAATAAACCTTATCCCGAAATACAATAAATCCTATGCCAACATACCAAAAACCTAACAGAAAAAATGTAGTAAAAAATATAGCAAAATTTAGTAAAATAAAAAACAAACCTAACTCAAAAAATAGCAACGTCTAGCCAAAAAATAGTTAACCCTAACTAAATATACTATGAAAATAAGCAACAAACTCTAGAAGAAAAAAAAACCTATCAAAAACATAGACAAACAGAAAAAAGTTAAAAAAAAATAAAAAAACTAGTAAAAATTTTACTCTACAAAAAGACAACAAAACCCATTAATAAAAGCAAATCCACAAACTAACCTACTAAAACAAACAAAACTTAGTTTAAAAAAAATAAATTCTTACCAAAAAATAACAAAACCTTATAGGAAATAACAAGTCCTAGCATTTTTTTTTATAAACCAAACATTATGATTTTTATATTTTATCAATTATTTTTATTTGTTTGTTTTTATATTATGAACGTAAAAACAAGAAACCGTGTTATTGTCAATCAGTTTTTTTAAGGACATTGCACAATGTGGGGTGTGGTAGCAGCAATGTGCGTGAAATTGTCGCACGAGATTGAGAGTACTCTTCCCCTCCACACAACACTCGTGACATGTCTTAACGTTCATATCATGGACATCGAGATCCATATATGTACCATATTTTTGATGTGTCGATGGTACTCAAGTGATATTCTTGAGACTGGCATTCTTGTTTCACATAGGCAATAAATAGAACTAAGGAGGTAACAATTTATTTTATTTTATTTAATGATATTTGTAGTCATGATTATAAATTTACTTTATAATTTATTAGGGTTTTAAATTATTTGATTTTTAAATTTATCATATCATTACATGTCCTTCTCTTTAATGTCATTATATTTGCATCCCTTACATCTCAGTATCAATTATCCATAAGTGACATTTCTGAGGTGACCAATCATGTTTCACTTGCTTTAAGGGATGCAATGAGATAAAAAGTTATTTTTCTATATTATTTGTACTTATATTCTGAAATTATTTTTAAAATTTATTTGATTTTTTAATTTATTATAATTTTTATTTTAACATATAATTGTATATCCTCTTTAGTGTAGTGTTATCACACCATCGTACATCTTGTGATCGGCAATCCATAAGTGATAACATTTCCAAGGTGGCCTATTATGATTCCCCTACTTCAAAGGAGACAAGAAGGTAAGATGTTATTTATTTCTATATTAATTGTACTTATGTTCAAAAATTGTTTTTGGAATTTATTTGATTTTTAAATTTATTGTATAATCACATATCATCATCTTTCGTGTAAATGTCTTCCATGTAACCTCATAATTTTTTTGCTCGTCATTTTAAACGATAGGAAACCAATCCCACAAGTGTTGAGGTGGTATTGCTTGCAACAATGAGGGGGATACAAAATCTCCACCTGATTTTGAGGACCAACCATCCTTGTCTAACATTGAATGAGTACAAGTATCGCAGTATGGGGGGAGTTTGCATGTGAACCATGACATGAAAATATTACAAGATGTATGTGGCAAATAAATATTAGTTTACATTTTGTTTTAAATTAATTATTTTTTTGCATGTTATCAGATTTGTCAAAATTTTAAATATTTTAATTTCGTTATTTTCTTTTAGGTAGTTCAAAAAACAAATTATCATGCAAGTAAAATGTACTATTTGCTAAAAATTATCACTTGGAATACACATCACAACCAATTAAACATAGGAAATAGTTGGTTGTGCCTACTAAAAAAGAGTTTGTAGTGCCTACTATGATGTGGGCATTATTGAAAAAATTGCAACAAAGGTGCTTAGGAGGATGAGGTGACATATATGGGTATGACAGTGAAATAAATTAAAATGATGTTTATATTTTTTATTAATATTAATTTATGACCAATTTAATGTGCAGGAGAATTACAAGGGTAATACGCATGAGGAGAGACTAGTGCACCAACCTATTCCGCATGAATGCATCTTTGTGGGAAATACAACGTGAAAAGTGGTTGAAATGGAACACAAAATAAGCTTCTAATAATTTCCAAAAACAAAGATATAATTTTTTTTGTGTGTTTTTCGTCAAATTCATTAATTCAAAGTTTTTCATGTATTGATATTAATATAGGGGTCCAAAGTATATACAACAAATCCCACCAAGCCAGAATGAGTCAAGGGAAGTTGACGACTCATCACTTATGAAAAATGAGCATAAATGAGCATGCTTACAAATTTGTAATTCTATTTCAATAAAGTAGCATACAACATTTATTAATTCATATCTCAATTATATTTGTAACTATAAATAATTTTTACAAGAGAAGATGTATGGCTTCAAAGCCATTGAACATGTGTGGGCACAACTCAAAGCACTTGGATGGAACATCAATGCATTCAATGAGTGGGCACATACTCGTGGGTTTATGCCTGTAACACGTCAATAATTTTTTAAATAATTATTAAAAGCAAGTAGGTCACATAATTTGAATTTCAAATATTTTATTCATAGAATTTGAATTTGAAATATTAAAATGATTATTAAATAATGTTATTGCATGTGAATAAACCTTCACTTTTAGTTGATGTCCCTGACTTAAGAGAGGGTACTGATGATAATAATGATCCTGACTAGGACTATGACAACCCATCATTGCATGGAATGTAGCACAATTAAAACAATATAGAAGCACATGAGCTATTAGATGATGATGATGTCATCGTATAATTGATGATTTAGATAGTTGCATTAGTATTTTTTTTAATATAAATTGTAATTCAAATTCATGTGATTGCATTGGACATGAGAAATTAATATTTTTCTCATATTCAGTAGTACATTGCTATCTTTGTTATTAACTTACCTAAAACGTGATTTTATGTTTGAAAATTGACATATGTAATTTTAGTAATGTTAAGTTCATTTATAAAATATGTAAAAAAAATACCGTATGATATTTTATTTTAGCATTGCAATTTACATTTAAAATAATTTTTATATTTTAATCCTCATTAATTTGTGTAAATGCTACTATGATCTTATTAATTGTATTTTTTCGAGTGGTATTCAATATTACTTTTTAGTTTGTGTACCACTAATTTAACATACGACAATTTTTTTTTTTACATTTAGAAATATTACACACACACACACACACATGTAATATAACTATTTCATATTTGAAATAATTATATTACATTAAAAAAATCACATGAAATTTGCATCACATTTGTGCCACTTGCTATTGTGATAGTGGCCTGGTTGCCATCATGAATAGCCGAGAAAATGTATGAAAAAATGACGTAAATATGGTGCAAAAGTGGTGCTAATTTGACATGACTAAAATTGTTTAGTCGCATTGCGTTTGCACCAAAAAAATTGACATGATTTCTTGAAAGAAACATGCCGAAAAACACCCAAAAAGGTCAATTTTTGACGCAAAAATGAGCCAACATATGACACTATTTACACATTGTGTAGTAGTGTTTGTATGCTACAAAGAGATCAAATGTATATGAGCCTCCTCTTTCTTTCTGATTATGTTGTATGGATTCTATTGCATCTTGGAGTAATACTCAAAATAGAATGCAAGTTCTATACAAAGGTTGCCTATGGATTTAACCTAAGACATATCTATAAATGTCAGGGCTTGTTTGTAGTTATTTCAATATCGATTGTAATTTTATTTAGTGTAAGGCCTTGAAATTTTTGTATAGTGATTTCCCATGTTATGGTAAGCGGAATTTATCTATGGGTATCCCATTTTCTTGGTTGTATTGGTATAGTTTTTGGACCTAGTTAGTCCCACATTGGACCATTATAATTATCAAACCTGAAAAAGACATATGAAGGAACTTTTAGGGGTTTAGATCCGATGGGGTATACAATATCTTTCACCTCTCCAAGAGATCCATTCACAAAGAGAATTTGAATCCATAAGTTTTTATTAAATAAAACTCATCAACGTTTATTTAGAAAAATTTCCAGCGAAAATATCTCGGCTCTAGAGTCAATTTTCGATTATCATCGCGTGTTCATCAAAATTTTGAGTGCAACATGTTGTTCCAATCACCTGAGGATTTTATTGTTATGGAATTTAATAAGGTCGTCAATTGCAAATAAGTGGATTGATTGGTAAGTGGTGTCAATTGTTTGTTTATGCATGTCAGTAATACTTCCTAGTCATATTGTGTTGGATTTGCATTACATATGTTATGAAATTTACTATGCAATTTTTATTGAGTTGGAGTGTCACCTTGGTGTCAAAATATTGTTTGCAATGTAAAAACTATGGTAAATGTGGTATAAAATACATTTGCAATATACTTACATGCATAACAAGTGTTGGCACTCAAAATTATTCACCTCATTTTGGGACCTTAAAGTTAAAATTTAGCATTTAATTGTGATCATTCATGCATGTTAGGCACCCTCCCATCTCAGAAATTATCAAAATTTCTTGAAAAAATAAGCTCTAGGTCTACACATGTCAAAACAGGAAACACTTGGTGAATATCATGCATTTTGGGCTTAAGACGGGTAGTTGACGTTATCCTCGTTTTCTTTCAATTAACATAAAATCAAATTCAATCAGATTGGGTTTAAGGATCACACAAAAGTCACTTATAATTTTCACTTGGGGATTTATCCCATATGTGTCGGGTGGAAGAACTTAGTTGGGTTTTTAAACATGGTTGCTGCCTAATTCAGTGGAGTAAAAGGATCCACATTTTAACCTCTTTTCCTAAGTTAAAAACAACTAAGGCATGAGGGGTGGGTTTGAAGGAAGTCTCGACAGTCCAGAAATCTCGAGAAGGCTTGAGATCAAGAAAGGTTGTGATTGGTCCACGTGGATGAATGGTGCTATTCTGTTCTCTCAAAGAATCAAAATATCAAGTGAGGAAGCAACTAAGGCAGGAAAATTTAGGATCTCAAAATTCCAGGAGTATAAGGTGATTCGAACCTCCAAGGATAGTCCTAAGACTCTGAGGTGACCATGAGTGACCTTGTGAACATCAAATTTTTTTGATTCATCTATACAGACTAATCACATGTCACTAAATACTCTTGGGAAGTTGAGATCCAACGAGATGAAGAAAGCCCATGAACTTGAGGGCCAATGATTGGTTGCAAGATTTGAATAGACTAAACTAGAGGAGATTAGTGACCTTGTGATTTGAGTTCACGTGATTAGTCCATGTGGACCAATCACGAGCCATTATTTCTCTAAAAGGTTAAAAACATGTAGGTAAAGGACTTAAGGATCTCAAGATCTCAAAATTTAGAGATTCAAATGTGTGGCAAGGTTGACATGTAGCAGAACCTACTTACCCACTACAATATACACAACAATGATTTAAACTTGATGGGTTATTCTAGTGAAAAATTTAGCTCGGAGACGTCAAACTAGGAGGGCCAGTTAAAATGAAAATAGGCTTGGGTTTTTGCTCATAACTTTTGACACAAAGCTCCAATCAAGGCAACACTGATATCGTTGAAAAACTTATGAAGAGGGTTACATGTTTATTGCAATTTTGGATAAAATGGTTGTGACATTTGTGATATTTTCCCTTTCCTCCATTTAGCACTCTGTTTCTTTAGTTTTTTTCCTCTTGCATGTGTGTGGGGCCTCTCTTGTAGTTTTTATATGATCTATGCTTCTCAAGGAATGTAAATTGGGCCCTTGGATATTTTATGAGCTTCTAATTGGGGTAAATTTTCATTTGATCAATGGCGGAGTCATTGATGTGATTTGTGCATGTTTATTCCTCTCTCTAATTAATTCTACACATTTTGCAGCTCCCTCCATTTCCATTTCTGGAATGTTCTATCATGGCATAAATTGATGAAGTAGTCACTTCATCAAATCAGCTTCAAACTTGGCCATTTTTGATCTCGATCTATGATCCCTTTGGTAGTTTAGTTTGTAGGTGTTTGATCCATTTTTGTTTTAAGCTTGTAGTTATGAATAATTGCAAACAATTCAAGGATGCTCTAATTTAGGTTTAGGAGAGTAGTTATGCATGTTAATTCAATCATAAATGATGATAATGGATTTAGAAGGAAGTTACCATCATATTTTGAAGTGTATTCACTCTAATTATTATGATATCCATTTGGTTATTAGGTACAAAATTCTGATGCGCAATCACCAAAACACTTGATTATAAAATCCTTATAGAATTATGGTTTCATTTGTACTCTTTAATTTGTCATATGCTATATTCTAGATATGAATTATAGTGGTCTGATAATTCATTAAATATCAATATATGTGGTTTACAAATTGTCTGAATTGTGGGGAGTTTCACTAATTGTGTAAATTGATGTTGCTTTTGTGTTATTTTTGACTCCTCCATCTAAGCTTTGCATATTGAACCAATGGACATGTTGCACATGAAGTTGGAATGATTAATCCCATTTCTTCTTATTTTTTCCTACCCCTTTGAGATTTGTGATTCATCTTGAGTATCTTTAGAAGTCTCTTTATTATAAATTTAGCTTCGTGTTTGTTTGGATGTGATTTAAATCTATGTTATAAAGATAACACATTATGGATATCCTCACATCTCTACATTAAAGTAATTCATGCATGTTTATTTCACTATAAATGTGTGGCTATGTAACAAGGGAAATTTAATTGGGTGCTTAGTCATAGAGGTTACATTTATAACTAGATCTAATATGTATTTAGGCTCATCTTTAGATTAGAATTTCCATGGTCTCTCCCCTTGGCTTTGCAAAACCCGAAGAAGTAGCAAAGTGACCTTCCTTTTCACATTTTTTGGTCTTGAATCCATTCTCATCTTGTTGAAGAGAACCCCCTTTTACTACAACTGAATCATCCTTTAACTTCTCTTCATCAACTTCAAGGGTGATATAGATTTGAGAGCTAACAAATTGGCACCATTTCCGAGGATGCGCTAATCTGTATCGAGTTTAAGCTTATCATTACTTACATCCCTTTTATTTTTAGATCAATAATATCTTTCCAATTTAAGTTGTTGCATGTTTTTATAAAGAGTTATAGTATTGTTATTCCTCGTGAAGTGAAAACTCTCTGATGTTTTATCAACCAATGTGCTTCAACATTAGTATTTGTTTCCAAACATTTGATGTTGGTGGTTTGTGTTCTGAATTTTGTAAAAAGGATTCAAAACCAATGTTATCATTTTTCCTGACGACTCCTCTTATGGAAATATACCTTGAATTTTGTATTAGGTTAGATAAGTGAAACTTAGAGTTGTGATTGTTGTGGGTGAGCGTTTCAATTTTCAGATTTGTGGTGATACATAAATGATAGCCATTATTCATCATTTTGGAAGTTTAGGTAACTATTACACTCATTCAAATCTCACTCAAGTTATGGAATTTGGGGATCATCCTTACACTAGCGGTAGAAGATGTCATGTTGAAAATAATAATTTATCCAAATCCTCATTAGTGGATCATAGATTTAGACTGGTTGATATGGATTTTTTCTCTAATTTTTATGCTCCTTTCCCTAAAGTGATTAGAGAAGTGATACCCAAGTTTGATGGTAGCTTTAGAGAAAAGGGAGAAAGACACTTAGAAACATTTATCAATTTGATTTATGATTATGAGATTGATAATGAAGGTGTTGCAATTAGATTATTCATTCAAATTCTTAATAGTGATGCCTGAGAATGGTACTATGAGCTTCATACAAAAAATATTTATTCTTGAGATAAATTTAGGCATATATTTGGTGACTAGTATGTTGATAGAGTTGATTACACTTCTCTTAGAAATTATTTTTATAATATAGTAAGAGAGAAGGATCAAAGCATTCAGATTTTTAACCTTAAATTTATGAAGAAATGAAATATAATACCTGATCATATCATACCAAGTGAAGCTTATGATCTTATTGTTTATAGTGATGCATTCAATGTTGAAAATTCTCACCAACAGTTTCTCAAGCTTGCACTTTGGATTTAAAATTTGAAACTATTTTTCTTTCCTATGATTTGTGTACTGTTAAATCAAAATTTGAGTAGATGTTTGTGAAGAGGGGTTGAATCCAATGTTTTTAAATACTTGTGATAATTTAGAGACTTTGGTGAAGGAATCTACAACTAAGGGGTTTGATTTTATTGATAATGATTCAGATTCCCTTATTGATATACAACCCATGTTCATATTTTGTTTCCTGATCATTCTACCATTTCTTTACATTCTTTGGAACCTTATGTTTATTATCCTAGTGATCATTTCAAGTTCCAAATGCATGGTGAAGCTCACGAGTTAATGGTATAGCTTGAACTTGTTCCCTTTACATAATGGTTCACTATGTGAAGCGTTTGTTGAATATGATTATGTATTGACATGTAATGGTAGAATCCTGGATGAATTTAATTCATGTTTGTGAGGCTAAGGAAGAGCATGTTTAAATATTTCATTAAGACGTTTATTATGTTCCATTGATAGAATCAAAATGTTTACTTAATGATTATGTTATGGTTGATATTGATGAGTTTGCTAATCTAGGAAACACTTGTGTTGTAAAGGAAGAGGCTAAGTCTATTGATTTTCATATTACAGAGACATTAGGTAATATGTGTGTCTTGAAAAAGTCCCAAAATACAATTTTTTTAGAAAATGATGTATTCAGTTGCATGTTTCATCTCTTGGCTAGTTATGCATATGAGGATGAAGTTTCAGGATTCTTTGTTTGTGATTTTTTTATAGACAGGCAGATGTTGACATTGATTCAACTCCAACTGAGACTCAATTTCAAGCCTTAGAAAATGAAGATGAAGGTGAACAATGTGATTTAGTTGAATGTAAGGATCCTAATTTCTCTACATGTCTAGAAGTTGTTTCCTCATTTGAATGTTGCAGTGTTAAAAATTTAAGAATATCTTCAAAAACTAAGGTTGAAAAACAAAAGACAAATATGGCAATATTAGTGTCTGAGAGAAATTAGATCAGATTGATGAGTGCAATATGTTGCCTACCATTTTGGAAAGGTATGAGCATGATGATCATTATTGTTCTACTGTTGTAAGTGAAAATATTGAGATTATAAATGAAATCATTGAACTCATATCAATTAAATTAGAGGACTTATAACAACATTTGGATGTTATTTATGAACCTCAAGAGAGTCATTTGGATTCTTAGTCTGCTAAAACTATCAATGATGAGGTGAACCTTTTTTCAATGTATGATACACACTTTTACAAATTAAAAGTATTGTTTGAATTAGAGAATGCACATGAACATGTTTCACTTCATTCAAATGATCCCAAGTCTCCATTGGTTGATTTTATGTTGGAAGAGCCAACATGTGATGAATTTCTACAATATAATGATGCACACGGATATCATTCAAGTGAGGATTCAAAGGATGGTTTTTTTACAGTAAAATAGTCTACACCTGTGTTTGGTGATAGTTTGGGTATTATTCATAATTGTGGGTATATTAATATTCATAAATTAAAGGTTTACAAAATCACTATCTTCTTTCCCCAAATTAATTTTAAGCCATGTTTTGAACCTATTGATAAAATGAGTATGAATCTTATAGATGTGCATGTTGATATTGATTGATTTGAGCTTGCTTCAAATATTTTGGATTGGGCATTCCACTTTTATTCTCAACAAAAACCTTGTTTTGGTTAGTTTTCATTTTTTGGTTCCGATTTCACATTTGTGACTACTCAAATAAATGATTCATTATGGGTTTTATTTTGGAGTGTTTTGCTAACCCTTTGTTGTTATAGTCTTTTGGAAAGACACACTACATTATTAAGAAATGGATCAAACTTCTATATTCCTGTGAATGGGTTTATTGAATGAGGCTTAGAGTGCTCATTTTCTTATATGTTTTGTACATATCTATATAGTATTTCACATTGGAACAAGTGATTAACACAACTAGAATGTTGGGTTTTTATAGATTTTGATCAGTTTGGTTTTGCATTGGGTTTTTGGATTGGTTTGGAATTGTTGAGTTTGATTTTTTGATTTTATAGTTTGGATGTTGGCTTGGATGTCTTTGGGAGGCATTGGTCTTCTTATTTAGATTTTTTTGGGATCTCTGGTTACCTACAGGGGGTACCCATCACACAAACATAAACAATGTTGTCACTCAAAAGTGTTCACCTTATTTGGAACCTTAATGCTAAAATTTGGTGTTTGATCGTGATCATTCATGTATTTAAAACAACACGCCATCTCAAAACTTATCAAAATTGATTGCATACATCAAATCTAGGTCTACATAGGTCATAATGGGGAACACTTGTTCCAAATCACGAAATTTGGGCTCATGATGGGTAATTGGCATTTTCTTCCTTGTTTTATTTCAATTGATAGACTGTTAAATTCAATCATATGGGGTTTAAGGATCACATGACAACTGCTTGTATTTTTTCACTCGTGGATTTATCCCTTATATGTTGGGAGGAATAAATTGGTTAGGTTTTTAACTAGGGTGGGTGTCTGATGCAGCTGCATCATAAGTGCTTAGCTATTTATAGAGTCTAGGTATATTGTGAAGGGCATTTTCCCTCCTTAATGAAGTTGTACAAGTTCAAATATACATGTAATAATCGTAGTAAGAGGTTGATAGACCTGTTAAAAGGACAAAATGTCTAAATAAGGTGGATATAGGCTAAATGAATCCATATGAGTCATGTACATGTATATCATAGGTTTCTAAACGTGGGTATAGGTTGTTTTTAGATGATTTGGTCATATTCTATGTCTAGACTCTTGTTGAGTTAAAAGTGGTAGTAGCTGCATCATTTTAGGAATTGTTGTTTCTTCTTGCTAATATGAGAAACCTTCAACATGAGGAAGGATTCATGTGAAAGAGAGAGAGATATCATGCTGTACAAAATGCTTAAGCCAAAAATGGAAGGGAAATGATTGAATTTTGCAAGAATTGGTCTTAATTTTATATGTATTTGCAAGTTAGATAAGATTGTGTGTTTTGATCTTTGCTTAGGCTGAGAGCATGAATGTTGACAGTGTGCTTAAGATGTGTTTCAAGGATCTGTGAGTGGTTAATTAGGAGGGCAGATATGAGTGAAGGAACATATAGTTTTTAGCCCATGAAATTACTTCTAAACTCATGTAGCTCCATTTTCTTGCTCTCGGGCCCTAACTAGGGCATCAAGTCATTTGAAATCTATCCGACCAAAATCTTATGAAATTTTAAGGATATGACTATACTTAATAAGCCTAGAAGTGTGCTAAGTTTTAGAATTTGATTCGCACATGCGAAGGACTTTCATCACCCTTAACAACACCGAATGTACAAGTACAATGAAGGGGAGGATTTGAATGCATGCAAAAACCGAATCATGAAGTTAAGGTTTATAAATTGGTAGTTATCATCTTAGATGTACCTTTGAGATGTTCTAATGCATTCCTAGGTGAGGTTGTAACCCTAGATACTTGCTGTCATAGTCTAGCATGTAAAAAGAGACCTAAATTTCCTATGATAGGGTTAGAGAGTCAATGTCCGTACAAAGGTACACTCCATGTAATCTATATATGTTTGATAGCTCAAAAAATAGTTCTCAACTCACTAGGTAATCAGGGAGAAACATCAAAGAAAGCATGGATCCAACGTCATTTAAGTCTCATGAGGGCTACTAGACAATAAAACTAAGAGATAAAATATTAGGGACAATTACAAAGACATGATAGAGTTGGAGGTATAGTCACCTCATAACAAGTCATAATAAGTGTTTTATGTATGGATAAGAGTAATTCAAAACCCTAGGAATAATATTAGACATATTGGCCATTTCTAGCCTATTATACTAGTAAGCGGAATAATAGTGTGGAGGAGTTGAATAGAGAGAAATGAAGCCAAAGAAATTGGAAAATGAGGTTGTGATAAGAGTATTAAGAAATTGAGGACTAAAGTGAATGAGATCCAAGAGCATAGCTTAAGAACCCATACTTTGTATGTTGCAACCTAGGGTTGATTGGTTCATGTATATGAGGAAGAATGGTATAGGGAAAGGTTATCTTGTGTGAACATGCAGGTATATTTATGCAATCCCTCATATATATATATATGAGGGAGTGCATAAGATAAAGGGTCCTCAGAGCAAGGGATATAGAATATAAGTTTAGAACTGAAATATCAAGTGTAAGCCTTCAAGATAAAGGACCTAACTAGGGAATATAACAAGCTATACAAGACTAAGGAGACATTTTACAAACAAAGAGAATTTGAAGTTGTTAGATCCTCTACACCAATTTTTCTATCAGAGATGAGACTCTGAATGATAACCTGATTAAAGGGCATATTGAACAATAGAACAATGATGGTACAAATGTATTCAAGGATGTAAAACAAGCAGGAGAGTTTTCTTAGAGAAATGATGAAACAACTTCGGCAGCTAAAGACACAAATGGAAGATAGGATGGATGCATTGGAGCATCTTGTCAAAGAAAGGATGTAAAGTATAGAGAACAAAAATAAGGGAGGAAGAACTTAGTCTCTTGAATCAAGTTAGAAAGGTATGTTTGATGATATGAATGCTAGTTGTAATAGCTATACAAGTTGTAGTGATGTAAAATTCCCTAAGAGAATTTAAAAGGGGCAATCAACCAAATAAGATCAGTCATGTAAGAGGAATGAAATAATGAAGGGTGTATTTATCTTGATGAAGAGAGTCTTGGAGCATCCAAGAGGTAAAAGGACATACCTAAAAGGTCAAAATATAGATGTGAGTCAAAGGAGGAACTTGTTTAGAACCAGATGGAAGTCTGGAGGAAAAGTTTGTGATGTCATTATTGATGGAGGAAGCACTGAAAATGTTGTGTCAGAATACATGGTGAAGAAGATGGGATTGAGAAGACTCCCACATGCAAGGCCTTATCACATCTCATGGGTACAATAAAATCATCAGATCCTAGTAAGTGAACAAAGTGTAATTGATTTTCAAATTAGAACATATAATGATGCAGTGTTATGTGATGTTATACCTATATATGTTTGTCATTTTCTCTTAGGTATACCTTGGAAATTTGACAGGAAATCCAAGCATGATGGAAAAACTAATGTCTATAATTTTTGTAAGGATGGAGTTGAGCATAGTCTCATACCTTTGAAGGGTGAAAGAGATGAGAAAGATGGAAGTGTCATGTTGATGACCATGAAGAAGTAACTGCACAAGACAATGGAGCAAGTTAAGGAGGCAAAAAAGTAAAAGTGTTGTCTTCTTGTGAATATTTGATGAATTCATATGATGAGTTATGGATGAGAGGAAGAAGAACTACAAGATAAGTGAAGACAAAGATAGAGATGTGCTCTAGTGCACTAGTGTGAAGAAGTGATAAAGTGAGTATAGAAAAACTAAGAAAGGTGTTTGATGACCAAGAAGGTGGTCACATGAAGAAGATATTAAAAGAGGAAGATGAAGGAATGCATGTTGAAGGCATCCAAATAAAATTAAATCACAAGAAAAAATGCAAAAATAAAGAGGAAAGAGAAACCATGAACATAGTAGGTGTGGGGCTCAAGGAGCCACCAAATTTTCTAAAAAATTCTGTGTATACATGTTATTATATATGTATAGCCCACAAGATGCTAAGACTTGAAGAAAATAAGAGGAAAATAACTAGAGGAAGTAGAAAAAGTGACAAGACAATGCCTTTGAGAACATATACAAATGCAAAAGTGCCTCCACAGGGGGAAAGGGAGAATATGATAGTTCAACTAACATAATGAAATAGGAACCCATTGAAGAGCACAAATAAAGTGAAGAAGAAATCAAGGAGAAGAGAAAAGTTCATAATATTATCATTGGAGATAGTATGAACCAACTATACAATGTTAAACACGTAAGTATCATGTTTGAATATGACTGTAATCAGGTATATAAGAATGAAATTTCTAACATCAAGGTGGAAACAATGAAAGATAATTATGGGAAGCTAAGAGAGTCTAGAGGCATGAAGAAAGAAGGAGTTGAAGGTAGGAAAAACCATGAGAACTAGCCCTTGGAAGCAGAGAAAGCAATATTCATTTGTGAACTAGAGGAAGGATCAATGTTTGGTGAAGAAAAAGAGATGGATAAAAAGCAAGATAAGAGTCTTATGAGAGATCTAATAATTCTAGACTAGTATGAAGGAGAGAAGCTAATCCTAGAGGCATCAAGAGGAACAAATGAGCTTCAAAATTTTCAATCTAATTGTTTATATGAGTATGTGATTGTGGATGAAGAACATGTGGATAAACAAGCACAATAAGTTGTTATAAAAGGAAAAGAAGCAGAATCATCTCTTGAAGACAAAGGAAGAGAAAATAGGAATCATGGACCTCAAGTAGAAGAGGTAGAAGAAAAACACAAGAATAGTTTCAAGATTATCCAAGATGGAGTAGATGACAGTCAGAAAGTCAACCTTATATCAGGTTTAATTAAGATCAAAAAAAATTACAAGATGGAGAGAGGAAGATTTAAAGTGAAAGAAATATAATGACCATGGTAACACCAAAAGAAAATAAATTTACAGATCTTGAAGGGACAAAGGATCAAGAACAAATCATGCATTCCATGAAAGTATATAATCATTGTGATGGTGATGGAAAGAAGAGCTCAAGAACTCAGTCCTTTACACCTACAAAGGAGCAAGATGATAAGAAGATGATGGAAGAGCATCATGAAACATCAAGTGACTTGATTACGAAGAGTCCACTCAAGGAAAAATTAGATGAAGAGACACAAAATTATGACTTTGCTTACATCAACATGGAACAAATACTTGAAGAATTTACAACCTTGAGGAATGGCATATATGCAGATGAAATAGACAGTACAAACATGTATATTTCTTGCAATGATGAAGACAATCACAATCAACTACAATAGAGAAAGGAGTCACATGGACTTTTGAGGAGTACAAAAGAGTTAGATTTCAACATAACATACTTTCACTTCCTTGACAAAGTCAAACAAGCTTATGAAAAATCAATCTGTGAAATAGATAAGAAGAGGGTAGTAGAACAAATGAAGGAAGCCATTAGACCTTATAATTTTACCTCTAACACTGTCATGGATGTTATAATAGCAATTAAATAGGAAGAATGCAGGTTAGAACCAAGATTTATAGTGCAAGAGATTGAATAAGGAAAAGAGTCAACTATGAAGACAAAATGAAAAAAGAGGCAATGCAGATGAAAACTTAAAATGGTGGCAATCCATAAAAAAAAAACAAGTAAGAGGATTTATACAGTCAAAGGGAACAAGAATGAAGCTTGAAGACCAAGAAGGACCAGTTAATGGACAACATACAAAGGAAAAAGAAATTGACTGCAAGTATGAGGGACATGAGAAGGCACCATGGAGAGAAAAATACATGGAGAGGATAAGGATTAAGAGGAGGAAATGGTAGAATGGAGAAGATATAGTGATTAGGAGACAATCAAATAGTGAGTACAAACAATTTAGAGTAGAGAAGGAGCCTATTATAGAATTGCTTCTAAATTGAAAAAAGAGAAAGAAGAGTTCTATTTAAACAAGACTCAAATCTCTTCCACCTAAGCATTAAATGCACCATATGCAAATTTGAGAACCATAAATTTAGTTAGAAAGCAAAAATTTAATGGAGAGAAAACATGTACTCATTGAGCTAGAAGAGCTATGAAGAAGCAAAAGAAGGTGACCAATTGAATACATTTGAGATAGAAGCTCAAATTTCTCTTTCATGGGAAGAATGATGTAGGAGCATCATATGTGCTCAAGTATTTAGAGAATCTAGGTATATTGTTAAGGGCATTTTCCCTCCATAATGGAGTTGTACAAGTTCAAATATGCATGTAATAATTATAGTAAGAGGTTGATAGACCTGGTAAAAGGATAAAATGTATAAATAAGGTGGATATAGGCTAAATGAATCCATATGAGTCATGTAAATGTGTATGACAGGTTTGTAAACGTGTGTATAGGTTGTTCTTAGATGATTTGGTCATATTCTAAGTCTAGACTCTTGTTGAGTTAAAAGTGGTAGTAGTTGTATCATTTTAGGAATTGTTGTTTCTTCCTGATAATATGAAAAAACTTCAACATGAGGAAGGATTCATGTGAAAGAGAGAAATATATCATGATGTACATAATGCTTAAGCCAAAAATGGAAGGGAAATGATTGAATTTTGCAAGAATTGGTCTTAATTTTACATGTATTTGCAAGTTAGATAAGACTGTGTGTTTTGATCTCTACTCAGGCCGAGAGCATGAATGTTGACATTGTGCTTAGGATGTGTTTCAAGGATCTATGAGTGGTTGATTAAGAGGGAAGATATGAGTGAAGGAACATATATATTTTTAGCCCATGAAATTACTTCTAAACTCATGTAGCTCCATTTTCTTACTCTCGGGCCCTAGCTAGGGCATCAAGTCATTTGAAATCTATCTGACCAAAATCTTATGAAATTTTAAGGATATGACTATACTTATGAAGCCTAGAAGTGTGCCAAGTTTTAGAATTTTATTCACACATGTGAAGGACTTTCATCACCCTTAGCAACATCAACTGTACAAGTACAGTGAAGAGGAGGATTTGAAAGCATGCAAGAACTGAATCATGAAGTTGAGGTCTATAAATTGGTAGTTGTCATCTTGGATGTACCTTTGAGGTGTTCCAATGCATTCCTAGGTGAGGTTGTAACCCTAAATACTTGCTGTCATATTCTAGCATGCAAAAAGAGACCTAAATTACCGAGGACAAGGTTAGAGAGTCAATGTCTGTACAAAGGAGAGATCAACAAATAGTGCTCAAATCACTAGGTAATCAGGGAGAAACATTAAAGGAATATTAGATCCAACATCATTTAAGTCTCATGAGGGATACTAGACAATAAAGCTAAGAGATAAAGGATTAGGGACAATTACAAAGACATGATAGAGTTGGAGGTCTAGTCACCTCATAACATGTCAGAATAAGTGTTTTATGCATGGATAAGAGTAATTCAAAACCCTCGGTACAATATTAGATATATTGGCCATTTCTATCCTATTAGACTAGTAAGAGGAATAGTATTGTGGAGGAGTTGAATAAAGAGAAATGAATCCAAAGAACTTGGAAAATGAGGTTGTGATAAGAGTATTAAGAAATTGAGGATTGAAGTGAATGAGATCCAAGAGCATAGCTTAAGAACCCATACTTTGCATGTTGCAACCTAGGGTTGATTGGTTCATGTATATGAGGAAGAATGGTATAGGGAAAGGTTATATTGTATGAACATGCAAGTATATATATATATATATATATATGTGTGTGTGTGTGTGTGTGTGTGTGTGTGTGTGTGTGTGTGTGTGTGTGTGTGTGTTTTCACCGGATTCTTAGTAACTTAATGAAATAGAAAAGAGGTACTAGGCCAAGGAGGAATACCTATTTATGATGTTGGTCGAAGGTTGTGCACGTGTTATGATTTCCCAATCCAAGTTGACTACGAGAGATCCCTTTTTTCTAGGAGGAACTACTTGTAAAATGCAAAACAATACCACCAGATAGAGTTAAAAAAAATAATGAGTGGACTTCCTAGCAGAAGTTAGATCCAGGAAGCGTGATGCTTCATGAACATGCTATCAATCCACTTTATATAACAATATTAATGCTATTCAAAATATACATGAAATAAATATCCTATTATAATTGAAATGATTTGGGTATCTCATACAAAACAATATGAAAGGCTATGTAAAAGATTGTTTGAGGTCAAAACAGGCTAGGTGATGGGCTGGTATTGGGTTACAGGTTTGGTACAGGATCTGGATAGGGTCTGGTAAAGGTTACAAGTGATTCTGGGTTGTTGGGAAATATGTATTATCTTGCTGGCCTGAGCTATCTTATCAGACATAGTCACCGGCGTCGGTTGTGTGACCGATGTCGGTTAGGCAGAATGACCGATGTTAGTAGGCTAATTGGTCTCGGTAGAGGAAATTAGTAAAAGGGACTTAAAACTGGTTTTTCAAACTCTCTGTGATTGCACAAAGGTTGGAAATGATGAGGGTAAGGTCATAAAATGGCCTTGGAGGCTCAGAGATGATTAAAAGAGAATAAAACTAGGTGAAAGGGTTAGGTATGGTAGGGTGATAGGTTAGTAGGATGAAGGGAGTGTCTGGATCTGGAGAAAGATAAATTACTGAGCTGAATAATAAATCTTACTAGAATAAAATAGAAATAAATGAAGAGATGTTAGGTACTTATTGAAGAGTAGGTTTGGAGAATGCAGGTGTTGAGGACGGTGATGGTGGAGATTTGGAGAGAAGAGAAGTTGTGTTCGTGCCATGGCAGTTTGAACCTCCGTGCTTCTCTGTGTGAATCTGTGATCATGAAGAAGATGATGGATGTCAATGGTTGTTGGTAGTGCTTCCGTATATTTTCCTTTTCTGAAGTGCTTTAGAAAATTTGAGTGCTCCAACTTTCTGTTCGTATGAGATCCTGAATTGAATGACCAACCTAGGCAAAGGCTTTTGGAAATGGATTTAACCTAATTGGCGACGGTTACGTGACTAACATCGGTTGAGATATAACTGGTGTCGGTTAAGGCGAGAATAACTAGGTTGGCCAAAAATAGCCTAATTGTTGCTAGTTTTGGCGTGGTATCCAATATTCGTCTGAGTCTTGAGTGATAGATCATGGGAGGATAAGTAAGAGTATTTTTAGGTTTATTAGTAGGAGTTAAGTTTAGGTTTAGAATAAGTCCTAGCTGGTTAGGATAGGTTTAGACTTGGTCTTATGTCATTAATGAGGTTTGAATGGGTCATTTGAGTGAGGTGGCTAGGTGAGTTGGATGGGTGAGGTGGTTAAGTGAGGATATTAATTAATTAAATTAAGATAATTAATTCAATTAACATGTGCACTAGGGGATATGAATGGGTAGTATATGGTTAATTTATTTAACGGGGTTTTAATGGAAGTATGACCTAATTTTGGTGTCTACATTTGCCCCTTTTTCTTGCGTAGCTTGTATTGGTAAGAAATGATGAAAAAAACAGGAAGTGGTTGCCCAAAATATAGGTGAGTGTGGGGTTGCCCCAAGTAGGGCTAAAGGTGAGGTTGCCCCAAGTGTGGATGGAGGTGATCCCCCCTAAATCAGGAAGTGATGAGGTGTCATACGAAGTCTGTGAGTGGTTGGATAAATGTGTAGGTGAGGAAAGTTAAATGTTGGTGGGTTATAAGTAAGGGTATGGGCACTTTGGGAAATGGGTAAGGGTCAAATTGGGTAATGGGTAATGGGAAAGGGTCATATTAGGTTATGGGTAATGACAATCAAACACACACACACACGTATAGATTGAGACACAGTACCAGATTGAATAACATGCAAAATATACATCGTCCAAGGTTGATAGGTTTATCCAAACAAGGTTGAAGTGATTTAGGTATCCAGGGTACAGGAAATGGTCTAGAAACACAACTTAGGTTAGGTACAGGAACGTTTAGGTATGATCTGGTACACCAAAGGTTTGGTCGGGATAAACAACATGACAATAGGGAAGGTAAGTTCATTAGGCTAAAACAACACAGGTAAGAACATCGCAAGGTATAGTGAGTACACAAGTTCAGGTCAAGGTATATAGGTCATGGTATAGGTAAGGCCAAGGTATAGGTAAAATAACAGGTCCATAAACATAATTAAGGAAATGTATGGGTAACTTAGGGTTGTGGGTAGGGTGTAATAAGTGTTGGTAAGGCCAAAAGGTATGTGGTAGTGAGGAGTTTAAGTCAAAATGGGAAAAATGTAGAGGACATGGTATTAGCAGGTGACCGATGCCAATTATAAGGTAACCGACATCGTTTTTGGGTGCCCGACACCAGTCATGTCGGGTTAGGGTTATAAGGTTGAAATTCCTTATTTTATGAAATCATTGTTATTGTGTGACTTTGAGAAAATGAAAGAGTTGAGTGACTTCTGCATTTTTAGGGGAGGAAAAAACAAGGCATTGTACCTGGCTGAGGTGGAGGTGACTAAGTGGTGAGAGGAGCCAGGTAGATGGGTCCACGAGAGCGGTTGGCGACGTTTGATTGGTGGAGGGATTCAAGGAATTTTTTGTCATGGAACAGGTGGGAGAAGGTTCGGGTGGACCACTGACATAGTGGCCCGATGTGCCACCACATAGGCGACACCGTTATGAGGCAAGAGACATTCTAGAACTTGTTATTTGCTAAAACAATTGGTGAATAAATGAAGAAATTGGGGTGGGGGTTTTCATTTTGAAATGCGGGTTAAAAGTGGATAAAAATGAAGGGAATGAAGAGTGGGAAGGTCACAAATAGGTGAAATAGGTTTGGGAACTAAGTGGGGATAGGGTGGGGTGGGTAGATTAGCGGTTTAGGTAAGTTTTTGTCAATTTTTGAAAATGGGGGGATAGATTTTCAGTTTTTGACGTCTCGACAAAGACCGACGTTGGTCAAGGTTTGGCTGATGTCAGTTGGTGCTTGCTGACATCGGTCTGGTCTTGGGTGACCGATACCAGTTAAAGGAAACCGATGATGGTCATGGGAAAACCGGTGATGGTCAAGACGACTAGTGTTGGTTAGGGTTAAAGAACAACATAGGTAAGAAAAGATAGTTTGGAAAGAAAAATGGGTAAAGAAAGGGCAAGTAAAGATTGTTTGTAGAGGGATAAGGGTAAAATAGGATCTTTAGTGATATGGGATAGGTGAGTAGGTGAAACAATGTTAAGGTAATGGGTCATGATTGTAAAGGGTATGTTGGTGAGGGAATTTGTTGGGTGGAAAAATTTGTGAATTCCTTGCCAACACTCTGGGAATCTAAGTCCCTCTACTTAACTAGTGCAGCTGCCGTGTATGCATGCTCGAAAAAGCATGGATTTCTGTGGTGGCCTTTTGGCCGGGGATCCAATAGGGGCACTCCACTGACCCTCCGGAAAATGCTTGCAGTTATTTGCAAGGGGGGAATTTGCTATGAAGGTGGGAAAGGGAGTGAGAAAAGAGGTAGGAGAACTAATGTTGCAGGTAGAAAATCAGATTCCTACACGCACTAGTTAGAAACTTCAACACATGCATTCATGAGAAGAAACAACTCTGCAAATGGCAACAAGATGAGATAAGATTGCAAACTCAAAGTTTCTAAAATCTCCTCATCGAAGAGGCTACAAAATCCTTCTTCTTGTATTGATGCTTAAACAAAGATTGTACATAATGTGGGAATGGAAGAAATTTGAGAATGGAGGAAAGTAGAAGAAAATTGGCTATCTCCTTTGCTTTCTCTAAGTACAATGCACTCGTGAGTTTACAAGATCAATTTCCAACCCTGTTTCAATGGTGTGAAGAAGCCATTAAATATCTTGCAAGAAATGGTTACAACTTCTTCTTTGTTAGCAAGAAATGGTTTACAATATTTTCAATCATTCGTGTCCGTTCAGATTCTTGATTCGTGAAGAAACGCCAATGGCGGAAAAAACCAGAATTTTCATAATGCAGTCATTACACTCATTTTGTAAATTTGAATTTGAACCGTTCATCTTTCCTTTGAAACTTTAAACTAGAGTCATCCACGTGGGAGAAATTTACTGGAGCGGGTGTGGAGGATGCTTTTTACATTTTGTGACTTTATAGAGATTTGGCATTTTGGAACATTTTGGCCCGCTCACCCACTTTTGATATGGTCTTGACACGTGGCCTCACTTGAGTGGAGACAAAGTCGCGGGTCACTTTTATAATTTTACCTTTTTTCAATGCGGGCTCAAAAACACAAATTGCTCCGCTGGCCTGCCCACCTGCTTTGACCTTCGATGCGGGCTTAATATTTGACTTTTTCCCTTGGTGTGGGTGGGGTTGCGGGTCACTTTTTAACTTTAAGCCCCTTTAATGAAAACAAGGCTCAAATTCTCAAATCCCTTTGTCGACCCGCTTCCCCGCTTTGAATTTCCAACGATGGGCTCAAGATTTAACTTTTTTCCTTCATAGCATGATCGGGGCTGTGGGTCACTTTATGAATTTTAGCATTTTTTACAAAAAGGCTCAAAACCTCAAAGTTCTTCACCGATCCGCTTCCCCGCTTTGACTTTCCAACAACGGGCTCAAGATTTGACTTTTTCCTTTGTGTTTGGTGGGGCTGCGGGTCACTTTTTAACTTTAAACCCCTTTAATGAAAAAGGCTCAAATTCTCAAATTTCCCTGATGATCTACCTCCCCACTTTGACTCTTTTGATGCGGGCTCAACATTTGAATTTTTCCCTCATAGCATGATCAGGGCTGCGGGTCACTTTATGACTTTTAGCCTTTTTTACATAAAGGCTCAAAAACACAAATTGCTTCGCTGAACCACCTCCAATTAGATATGTCCACGTACCCATGGATAATGGGGCCAAAATTTGATGGGGAAGAAAACGCCTGTCATTCACGACTGTGGAAAAATGCAAAGAAGAAGAAAACTCCACCATTTCGCACCCGATTTTCAAATTTATTTTGCAAACCAAGGGATTGAAAATTATACAAGGTTCGACGATCCATGGCCATAGAAAGATTGAAAATTTCATTCAAATGAGGACAACAATAAAATTTTCATGCATCTAGACAGGAAAATGGAAAATTTATCAAAACGTGTAGACTGGAGAGTTTAAACAACTTCAAAGCATGAATTTCTCTATCTTTTCAGACTTCCAACTTTACTTGAACACCTCTGGAGGGCATGAGCTCAAAATTTTTGAACTTTAATTAAAAAATGAGGGGGGGAATTTTGAGGGCGACAACAGCTGGCTCTAGCTTGGGGACATGACATGGACTGAGCATAGTGAAGACATGACATGGGAATCCAGAATCTCAATCTCTAGACCATGTAATTCGTTGACCAGTTCCTTATCCATTGGGCCTTGCAGAGTCATGTACAACTTTGAGAAAGAAAGATCAGAAGAAGGAAACACACAAGCACACAATGGGAAGGAAACACACGACACACAACAGAAGGGGAAACAAAACCACACAACGGAAAGGGAAACACACCTATGGTATAAGGCGGGGGAACAACCCACTTTCACTGATGATATAATTTCAAGTATTTCCCACTCCGAGGAAATTCCAGTGGCGTTCCATCCAAATATGAGAGAAGAAAAGTGTTCTCACTGCAAGCTTCATGAATCTGGAATGGACCAAGCCATAATGAATCAAACTTTCCATGGCTGCCTTTTGGTTCTCTTCTCTTGTCCCATAGCAGGATGAAGTCTCCAACTTTGAATTCTCTTGCCTTGGCCTTCTTATCAAAAATATTCTTTACTTTCAATTGGTGCTCCTTAATGCGATCCACCACTTGGAGTCTATTTTCTTCTAGCTTCTCAAGAAAGAGGATCCTCTTGTCAATGGAATCCTTGTACTGACCATCTTCTATTTCCTGTAGCAACTTGAGAGCTGACATCTCGATCGTGAGAGGAATTTCTGCTTCAACTCCATACAACAGTTGGAATGGTGACATACCTATTGCCTTCTTGGGAGTGATCCTATCCACCCACAATGCATCATACAACCTTTTGTGCCAATTCCTTTGATTCTCGTTTACAAGCTTGCAGACAATGGTCACAATGTTCTTGTTGCTTGATTCGGCCTATCCATTTCCTTGTGGATAGTATTCAGAAGAATGAGATAGGGAGATTTCATAGCTATAGAAAAACTTGGTCAGCTCTCTTGAAGAGAAATAGGTAGCATTATCTGCTACAATCTTTTGTGGCACTCCAAAATGGACTATGATATTCTCCTTGATGAAGTTGCATACTATTTCAGTGTTGGATTGTTTGGCTGCAATGTCTTCCACCCATTTGGTGAAGTAGTCTTTTGTTGTGCCCTGCACTTGAGTGAGGGTTCAGAACACCAATGAAGTCCAGCCCCCACTGTTGAAATGGTTCTTCAATAACCACAAGCCTGAGTGGTAATGCAGCAAGTTGTGGTCTTCCAACGAACTGTTGGCATGCTTTGCATTTAGAAACCCAATCTTGAGTGTCTGCAAAGATGGTGGGCCAATAATACCTTCCTCAGAGGATCTTGTGTGCAGTGACCATTGCTGAAAAATTTCCACCACATGCTTGGTCATGGTATGCTTTAAGAAAATTTTCTTGTTTCTCTTTATCTACGCACCTGAGGAAACAACCATCTAGGCCTCTTTTGTAAAGCACATGATTCCAGATTACAAATTTAGCTTCCTTCATCTTGAGTGTTCTCCTTTTCTTGTAATCAAGATGGGGAGGGAATTCTCCATAAGTCAGGTAATAGGCAATATCAACATACCACTCATCAGTAGTGGTGACAAAGAGAACCTGTGGGTTGTCTTCTGAACAAGTTGAGAAAGCACAATTTTCTTCACCATGTTGAACTTTGAGTGTTTCATTTTCAGAAATTAGCTTACACAAGCCATTTCCCCTTACCAGATTGGAGGGTCAAATCTCCAAGTCATATTCTTGAGTCTTTGCAATCCAATTTCCTCTTTTAGCTCCAGGATCTTTCTGTGTCAAGATGGACTTGATTGCACTACCAGGGACCATCACCACCGTATGGGAATTGAGGATGTAAAACCTGAAGTTTTTTATAGCCTTGACCATTGCATAGGCATGCTTCTCCAATTTTTTGTATTTTAGCTCATGATTTTTCAAAGGACAACTCATGAAAGCAATAGGTGCTTCCATGCCTTCATCATATTTCTGAACGAGAACACAGAGAGTGTATGTTCTGATGCATAACAATACATGATGAATTCTTTGTTAAAATATAGAGATACAAGAGTCAGAGCCTTGGTAATGGATTCTTTATATCTTCGAACGCTGCCTTCCCTTCATTATTCCATTTTAATTTTTCTTGTGGTTTCATCATGGAAGTGATGTGCTTCGTCAACTCAGCAAACTCAGGCACAAAAAATGAAGAAAGTTCACCTTTCTGAAGAATGAATGAACTCCTTTCTTGCTTGTGGGTAGGGATAATGCTTGAATGGATCTAATCCTCTCAGGATCAATGTGTGCTCCATGTTTGTTCACAATGTGCCCCCAATAACTTGCCTTCTGTGACTCCAAAAATGCACTTTTTTGGATTTAGTGATATGCCATGTTTCCTACACCTTGCAAGTACATGTTCCAAGTGATAGATATGATCTCCCCTCTTCTTTGAAAATACTGTGAGATCATCAAGATATATGATAATGTAATGCTTCAGATCTTTGAAGGCCAAATCCATCACCCTTTGGAATGTAGCTCCTGCATTGATTAGGCCAAAAGGCATTTTGTTGTAGGAAAAGTGCCCCAAGGTGTTGTAAAGGTTGTCTTGGTGCAGTCCTCCTCTGCCACTTTGATTTGATTATATCCTGAGAATCCATCAAGTAATGAAAGAATTTCAGATCCAGTGACTGCTTGTAGGATATGGTCCATGATAGGAAGAGGATAATTGTCCTTTAGTGATGCTTGGTTCAGGTTGTGAAAATCTACACATATCCTTATTTCACCATTCTTCTTCCGCACTGGCACAATGTTAGCCACCCACATTGAATGGTGGATGGGAAAGATGATCCTTGCATTAAGCATCTTCATTACCTCCTCCTTGATGGTATCAACAATCTTTGGGTTGTATGACCTTTGTTTCTACCTGAAGGGCTTAACACCCTGCTTCAAAGGAATTGAGTGATGCATTTCCTTTGGCTGGAAGGATTTGAGTTCATCATAAGAGTAGGCCAAGACATCTGAGTATTTCTTGAGTAATGTAACAAACCTTCTTTTTTCTTCAGGAGAGCAACATTTTCCAATATTGACCATCCTTGGCTCCTCCAGGGTACCAATGTTTTCTTTATCAAAATCAGCTGGGCACGAGAAGATTGCTTTTCTTTCTCTTGAATGAATCTATCATGTTTGTCAAAGAGGTCTTCTAAAGAGACTAGGCCTTTGGGAATTTTGTTCCCTTTCAATTTGATTACTCCCTCATCATCAATCCCTTCAATTCCTTCTTTCTCTTCTTTGGGGACTACTTCTCGGTGTGGATTTTCACCTCCTTCAAAGAAGAGATTATTGAAATTATCCCTTTTCTCTAAAAAGGATAGAATTTGGTTATCATCATTGAAGACTTGCCAATGATTTGCATTATCTGGTACACTAGGCCTGAATACCATTTCAATGGTCACTTTGTCTTTACCAAAAGAAGGATGAGGTGTCACTAGGGAAGCTGACACTGCAAGAGAATCAGCCTTTTCATTTTGTTCCCTTAGAATAGCTTCAATGGAAAATGCATCAAAAGATTCAATGCAGTCCCACACTCTGTTTCTGTAATGCCGGAGTCTTGGATTCTTCACCTGATATTGTTGGTGGACCTACTTTACTACAACCTCTGCATCACCTCGGCATCTTAGTTTCTTGATTCCCATGTCCTCTGCTACACTCATGCCTAAGAGTAGTGCTTCATACTCTGCAGTGTTATTTGTATTATCAAATTGTAGCTTGTAGGCAAATGGGTACAACTCATTGGAAGGAGAGTACAATACTACACCAGCTCCCGAGCCCACACTGGAATGACTACCATCAAATTCCATTGTCCAAATTTGATCTTCCTCTTCCTCCATGAGAAGTGGCAAGTTCTCCTCTTTTCTTGATGTGAGGAAGTAGTTTCCTAGCCCATAATCTTGAAAGAGAATGTTTGCTTTCAGATCATCAGACTTTCGTACTATGAACTTCATCTTTCTTACTGGTAGCAACTTCTTCATCTCACCTTTTACTGGGATAGTTGTAGATGACCAATCCATTTTTATCTCTCCACCCAGGTCTCTGCATAGAAACTCCTACTCAATAGCATACCAAAGGATGTTGGGATGTCTGCTACCAGTATGGTTAGGAGCACCTTCTTATCTGGAAAATCAGCTAGTGCTACCTGTGCATCTTTGATTCTTCCTACCAATGGAACTTGTTTGGATTCCATTGAGTAGTAGGTTCCATTTACCTTGGGTCAAGGTGAGGCCTAGAGAATTTACAACTTTGGCTGGCATCACATTGTCTGAGGCTCCAAAATCTATGATACAATTATTTAGCTGGAAGCCTTTAATGAGGAGTGACAGGTAGAAAGGTTCAACCCTGTTGGTTTTGGAGGCACTGAGGGATAAGCATGTTTTGGGAAGGTGGTGTGGATGGTGTGGGAAGTAAGCCTTTAGAATTAGGACTCGAGGATATAGGGTTACCACCACGAACTGTATTAATGAACCTGTCAAACTGGGCAGGGTGTGTTTGTAGGTATTCTATTTTTGAGAGTTGGACTTCGGTTTTTCTTGCATGTTCCAAAAAGTCAAATGAGATTATGGTGAGTGAGGAAGAGGTTCTGGAAATGGAGGAATATTTACATGGTAGAGGCTTTGCTACTTTGGGTGTTGAATTTTCCTTTTCGAATGTAGCGATTGGCTTGGAAGGGGGTGAGACGTGTAGCTTTTGATTGAACCTTAGATGTTTTTTTAGGAACAACATTTAAAGGAGAATTTTTCTTAGCAAATTTTGAGTTGGGAGAAGAATTAGATGAATTACTTGGCATAGTAGCATGATCCCTGACAACCAGTGAGTCTGGTTTTTCTTTGGCCGACTCCATAGAAGGTGGTAATGGTGATCCTCTACTGATGATTTTATTTTGTGTGACCTCTAGAGGAGAATCTTCTTTATTCTTCTTATCCTTTACCACAACCATTGAGGATGAAGCACCTTTCCTGGATTGTGCACGAGTGAAAACAACACATGAGAAACTTGGAGCTTCATCATTCTCATCTTCATCATCAATGTACTCAATTAGGCCATTGTGCATATCAACTTCCTTGACCTCAAGATATTTTTCATAGTCTTCCATATTTTCTTCTTCAGCTTCATCAATTTTTGCTTCCTCCTCCAGCTCTTTGGTGTCATAGATGGCATTGACTGGTGGTGCTTCAAGAGCAAGCCAATGAGGAGGTGGAGCAATCCTTGGCCTATCTGGAGGGTTTGGTTTCCTTGAAGAATTCCGCATTGTGATATGAGATAGATGCTTCTTCAAGGCAACCAAGTCATTTTCCATTTTTTTGAACATCGGATCTATGGTGACAGAGTTTGAATTCTGACCCTTTTGCTTTCCATTGGGGCCTTTCACCTTTCTAGAAAAGATTAGATCATCATCAGTTTCTATTGCATGGTCTTGAGCTTCCCTTAATGTTCTTGGTTGGGTTCTTATAAGGAAGAAACCTACTTCTGATGGCAAGGCGCTGATGAAGAATCTCTTCAAATTATTTTCAGGAGGCACCACATCTTCAGGGATTCTTCTTATCACTCTATTATATCTTACTACGAAGTCTCTCATTGACTCAGAGGTTTCTTTCTTCATTTGTACCAAATGGACCAGAAGATCCTGACAATATTCTGTGCTCTTAAACTTGTGTTCGAATGCACTTCTTATAGCCTCCCAACAGGTGACAGACCTCAGGGGTAGCATGTAGAACCATTCGGCAACTTTCTCTTGAAGTGACTCCACAAAGATTCAGACTGACACATCTTCATCCGCAACACCCAACACATCGAAAGCAGTGATAAATGCTGCTACATGCTCTTCAGGGAGTTGAGAACCATCCCCTCTGAATTTTGGGAAGTTTTATTCTTGAGCCTCTCAATAGCTCATGGAGTGGTTGAGCAAGAGCCAGTGGACCGGTGTTTCCTCCCCATGGTACATTAGGCCTACGAGCCTCATGATCACGTTCACACTCATGATCATGATCCCCCATTCTATTTCTATTTCTAGCTTCCAACCTTGCTAAGGTTGTGGCTTCTGCTGCTGCTCTTTCATCTGCCTCGGCTTGAAGTATCTCGATTTCTTCGAGTTGAGCTCTTATTTCTTCATCAGCTCTTACCTCTCTTTCTCTAGCTTCTTCTTTGGTCTTCACATCAGTGAAGTCTACAAGGTTCTCATTGATGTATGAAAATTCACCATCCAAAGGATTGGTAACACTTAGGTTCCCAACGTGACCAGTTGCTTGAAAAGGAAGCCTCTGGATTCCGAGTAGCTCTTGTCTCCTTTGAAGTTCCTCAAAAATGGGATCATTTTGTCCTCCTTGTCTCTGTTACCGGATGAAAATTCTATCCGCCATCTTGAAAATCTATGCTCTTCTTTGTGGTGCTGGAATTTGTCTTTGCCTCTCCAATTTAGTAGTGCATTCTTCTTCAAGGTCCAAAATTCTTGTGGCAATGAAGTAGTGATTGGCACTTTGTCTATTATGCCAGATAGCTTCCCTCAAATCTGAAGCAACATCTTCTTGGATGTGGAAGAGAAATTTGGGTCTTTCAATAGGAGGGTTTCCCAGAATAGCCATGATTTGAATCCATGTGGCTCATATAGCCATTCAAATTCCAGAATTTTTTCTCTTTTTTGAATTTTGAATTTTCTGACCTTGCGGTCACATTCAGGTGCAGATGCTGCTAAATTTGCCCCACGGTGGGCACCAAAAACTGTTGGCAAGGAAATTTTTTGGGTGGAAAAATTTGTGAATTCCTTTCCAAAGCTCTGGGAATCTAAGTCCCTCTACTTAACCGGTGCAGCTACCATGTATGCATGCACGAGAAAATGTGGATTTCTATGGTGGCCTTTCGGTCGGGGATCCAACAGGGGCACTCCACTGACCCTGCGGAAAATTCTTGCAGTTATCTGCAAGGGGGAATTTTCTATGAAGGTGGGAAAGGGAGTGAGAAAAGAGGTAGGAGAACTAATGTTGTAGGTAGAAAATCAGATTCCTACACGCACTAGTTAGAAACTTCAACACATGCATTCATGAGAAGAAACAACCCTACAAATGGCAACAAGATGAGATAAGATTGTGAACTCAAAGTTTCTAAAATCTCCTCATCAAAGAGGCTATAAAATCCTTCTTCTTGTATTGATGCTTAAATAGAGATTGTACATAATGTGGGAATGGAAGAAATTTGAGAATGGAGGAAAGTAGAAGAAAATTGGCTATCTCCTTTGCTTTCTCTAAGTACAATGCACTTGTGAGTTTACAAGATCAATTGCCAACACCTTTACAATGGCGTGAAGAAGCCATTAAATATCTTGCAAGAAACGGTTACAAATTCTTCTTTGTTAGCAAGAAATGGTTTACAATCTTTTCAGTCATTCGCGTTCATTCAGATTCTTGATTCGCAAAGAAACACCAATGGCGGAAAAAACTAGACTTTTCATAATGTAGCTATTACACTTGTTTTGTAACTTTGAATTTTAACCATTCATCTTTCCTTTGAAACTTTAAACTAGAGCCATCCATTTGGGAGAAATTTACTGGAGTGGAAGTGGAGGATTCCTTTTGCATTTTGTGACTTTATAGAGATTTGGCATTTTGGAACATTTTGGCCTGCTCACCCACTTTTGATATGGTCTTGACACATGGCCTCACTTGAGTGGAGACAGAGTCATAGGCCACTTTTATAATTTTACCTTTTTTCAATGCGGGCTCAAAAACACAAATTTGCTCTATCAACATGGCCTACCCCCTACTTTGACTCTTTTGATGCGGGCTCAACATTTGACTTTTTCCTCTTAAGATTTGATGGGGTTATGGGTCACTTTTTAACTTTAAGCCCCTTTATTGAAAATGAGGCTCAAATTCTCAAATCCCTCCGTTGACCGGCTTCCTTGCTTTGAATTTTCAACGATAGGCTCAAGATTTGACTTTTTCCCTCATAGCAAGATTGGGGCTGCGGGTCACTTTATGACTTTTAACCCTTTTTGGAAACAAGGCTCAAATTCTCAAAGTTATCTGACTTATCCACTTCCATGCTTTGAATATTTTGATGGTTGGAATCAAGATTTGAATTTTTCCTTTAAGTTTAATCAGGGTTCACTTTATGAATTTTAGCCCTTTTGGAAATAAGGCTCAAATTCTCAAATCTCCTTGACGATCCACCTCCTCATTTTTCCTCTTTTGATGTGGGCTTAACATTTGAATTTTTCAAAGATCGGGGTTAAGGGTCACTTTATGATTGTTATCCCTTTTTACAAAAATTCAAAAACTCCACTGGCCCACCTCAAATTAGATATGTCCATGTACCCATCGATAATGGAGGCCAAAATTTGATGGGGAAGAAAACGCCTCGTCATTCACGACTGTGGAAAAATGTAGAGAAGAAGAAAATTCCACCATTTTGCGTGCACTTGAGTTTCAAATTGCTTTCACGATCTAAGGAATTGAATACAATACAAGGTTTGATGATCCATGGCCATAGAAATATTGACAATTTCAATCAAATGAGGACAATAATAAAATTTTCATGCGTCAAAATAGGAAAACGAAAAACTTATCAAAACGTGTAGCTTAGAGAGTTTAAACAACTTCAAAGCATGAATTTATCTATCTTTTCAGACTTCTAGCTTTACTTGAACACCTCTGGAGGGCATGAGCTCAAAATTTTTGAACTTGACTTAAAAAATGAGGGGGGGATTTCGAGGGTGACATTAGGGCGGTAGGCTTGTATATGAATTAGGTAAATGGGGTAGTCATGATTGGTATGGTTGGGTATGTTTTGGGGTTAATAGGTAATTAGAGGTAGTTAGGTCTGAACAATGTTGTGGCTTGTTGGATGTAGGGTAGGGACCAATTGCAGATACGAGATAGAGTACCACCTCTATTGGTAGTGATGCGGTCTAGTGTGGCTGCAGAGGAGTGTGGGAATATGACTGATGTTGGACTGATTAGGATCTGACGCAATAGGCGTATAGCCTGAGATCCTAGCTTGATGGTCGCACTCATCGATAGAGTGGATTTAGCGAGAAACACGTTTCATTTACCGATGGGTGAGATGACTATCACCATAGAGGATGTGTACCGGATCTTAAAACTATCGATTGTTGGTGAGCCAATGTATTCTATTTATTCCAAGGCATCTGTGGAGCCATTAGTGGCTATATTTAGGGAGGTGATGGGTGAACTGAGGTACCATAGCACGAGCTTGAACTATGAAGACATGTATGTGGCCATCCTCAGGAGATGAGATTTTTCATTTTGATGATGGAGGTAGTATGTTTCTTCACCTTCGATATTCCTAGTGCAGCTATATAGGGAGCTATGGGCTTATGGGAGATTGCAGCGGTTTAGTTTGTGTTGTACCTTTCTACTACACTGTTGGGCATACGAGCACATCATATGTGTATGTCTAGTTGGTTTTCCCCGACATGATTAGTTTGGGGGTGGCCGGGTCAGAGTTGGATACAGATGATGGGTACCTATTGGTGGGAAACAAAGAGTGGCTAGGGCAACACGTGATGTTTTGTATTGTAGATGGGTGTTAGAAGGGATTCCAGGGGTCGATATTATGTGGAGACCCTTTATTGGCTATCCTTCATACAAAGATATGGTAGAGGAGCTAGAGGAGCTACAGTTGGAGAGGTAGATACATGGGTGATGTGCCGGTAAGCACGAGTTGATACCTGTGGACAGGGTTAGATGATAGTTTGGTCTACCACATGATGTACCCCCACCTTTCCCACAATATAGGAGGGATGGCGTGGATAGACCTATGTCTCCACTAGGACCAAGTGCGCTTACAGGGTAGGAGGAGAAGCCTATGGATAGGCAGATTGATGATACTGGTGTCATCGATAAATATAGGTAGTGGTGGGCGGCATAACTACGAGTGACACCACCGATGTCAGGGCATCTAGACTTAACTACCATCACAGTGTAGAGGGATACCTTACAGGGTTAGGTGGCTGCTCTTTAGGCCCAGATTAAAGTTTTATAGGGACAGCTTACCAGGTCAAAGGCATATGTTGCCATTTTAAAGGCTCAGGTAGCACATGGACCGATACATGAACATGGTAGAGATGGAGATAGGGGTAGATAGCCACCTTACAGGTGCAGGTAGTAGGTTTGCAGGGCCAGTTAGCCACTACACATGCTCAAGTTGTGGCCTTATAGGCTAGGTTACGACACATGCACCTTCACAGACTCAGGGATAGGGTCCCACACTACAGGTAGCTATGGTTGGACAAGGTCCCCATGGTATAGAGAGGAGGATAGGGATCACATGTATAGGGTCCGAGGCCAGTGTTAGCAAGTCAGAGCTCATAGGTTGCTGTGAGACCCATTGCACGACCTCAGATGATGTTGATGGTGAGGTTCAGGGATGACCTGAATGAGGCACGATACTACCAGGATCAATTGAAAACCATCAGGATAGATGTCCCCTCATATGCTAAGTACAAGGAACATTAGGCAGTGAGTGAGAGGACTAGATCCCACACTCATTGTTTGGAGAGCAAGAGGGGCTGGCGAGCCCAGAGGCAGGGTCAAGGTAAGGCTATGAGTTCACGGAGGCTAGTCCTAGGTGAGCGGTAGGAAAAGATTAGGCCGAGACCCATCCTAGGTGGAGAGATGCAGGTAGGTCACCGTGCTGGAAGAGAGGAGGAAGAGACAAATGAGACAGGCATGGATATTATGTGGGCTGACGATTAGTCACCTGATATGGTTGGTGTATTGATTTTTGGTATATACCGACTTGCGTGCTGATGATAGAGAGGATTTATATGAGGTTTTTTGATATTTTGATTTTATACCAGCCTGCGTGCCAAAGATAGTGGGGATGTATATGAGGGTTTTTTGAGATTTTGAGTATTTATTTATATCGGTGTACATTTGTATTGATACAAAAAATTTCTCATTGTTATAGATGATGATATTTATGGTATGAATGATGTACTTGCATTTGAATTTTCTTTGTTATTGTGTATGTGATGGAAACTAGGTGAATTAGGCATGATTGAGTCAAGGTCATGTAGGAATGATGGAATTAGGTATAAACGTGTTTGAGTTAGGTCAATTAGGCATGGTGGAGTCAGGTATAGGCATGATTGAGTCAAGGTTAGTTAGGAATGGTTAAGTTTAGGTAATTAGGCATGGTTGAGTTTAGGTCATTTAGGCATGGTGGGGTCTAGGTGAGTTAGACATGGTTAAGTCTAGGTAAGTTAGGTATGGCGGAGTTAGGTTTTTAGTTTTGATATAATTGCCAAGTTATTGGTAACATGAAAAAATAAATGATAGATAAATATGTATGGTATGATGTTGTAAGAAATAGTTAAGTATACATGATTATATACTTATATGTTTGTTTAATTTCTAAGTAATGTAGAAGATGGAAACTAACTAATGGTAGAATGTAAAATAAAAAAGTGGGGGAATATTGGTTAGGGTAAAGAAAGGCCAAGCTAACCTCCAAGGGAACCATGCCCTAAGAGTGCTATATACATATCCCCGGTGAAAAAGGGGCCTCAGCCGATGTAGTTGTCCCATAAGCTAGGGAAGAATATGATGAGGTAGAGGAATGTGTTGGTAGGTCTTAGGCATGGTTGAGTCTAGGTCAATTTAGGTATGGTTGAGTTTAGGTCCCTTAGGCATTTTTAAATTGAGGTGTCAAAGGTTGGGTCATATATAGAATAATCAAAGAGTAATGAAAAAGTGAAGGGTAAGGGGTGACGAAAAGAGCCACCTAATTAGTAAGAACTAAAACGAGTTTGTCATACATACGACCGACTTATGAACGTAAGACCCATAAGGTGCTACATGATTGAATATTCTAAGGGTGAAGAAAGTCACAGGATCATAAAATGTCACATTTTGTGGCATGTCCCTTAAGAAAGTAGGAGATTAGGGTCAAAAAGGTTATGAGGTGAAAACATGTTGGTTTTAGCGTAACCTAGTGTGATACAACATGCCGAATTGGCAAGAGACCCAAGATCACAATAGGCAAGTCCATGACGAAAAAGTTAATATTTTTCTTTTTGATTTTGTTTTCATAGACTGATCAATGCAGAAATTCTATGTGGGATGAGTAAATTTTCTCCTTGAGGTCTTTGTGAAGTTGATTGATGCGGGAAGCTTAAGAATTTTTTATTTTTATTTAGTTTTTAAAAGAATAGTCTTCTTTTGATGATAGACTAAGTACAATGAGGCCAACTTTGTATAGCTGTCCTTCAAGGGAGTAGTCTATTTATAACAATGAGATAGAAAGTGTAGATGCCCCTTTTGAGGGAGTCATCTTTTTGCTAGAAGTTTGAATGAAGGAGTTGAATCCCATTTTACTTTTGAAATTGTTTTGCTTTCGGACTTTTAAAGTCATGGAGAAGACTATAGAGAAAAATATGATCTTGTTTTTTAAGACAAAACTATAACACACAGAGGTTAACTATGACAGATAGGTTTTAAGTGATGAATGACCATGGGATTCCATCTTGAAAAAGATGAAAAGTATCCATGAGAATCATGTCATGAGTAGAGATGTGGTACTCATATTGAAGATAAGGTTGAAAAAGTAACAAGTAACCACATGATTCTTGTTGTAGTCATTGATCCTTAGAATAGGTAAAATGGAAGGTAAATGGTGCTCAAGGGATGCGCATTAAATAGACAAGAGGTGATATAGGAATTAATTCAATAGTAGAATGGTTGAAGATGCAAGGCATTAAGGGGCTCAGGTTCAGGTTTATCTTCGAGTGAAGACAAACAATAAACACCTGATCCATACGTATGAGTAATGATATAAGGTCCAAGCCAATTAGGAAAAAAATTTCCCCATTTAATTTTCTCCTCTTTTATTACATGTTGATTTTCCTTCAGGATGAGGTCACTGACTTGGAAGGTTTGTTCATGGACACATTTATCATAGGCACGTTTGATACAATTTTGGTAGATTTAAAGGTGATCAAGAGCATTAAGACGACGTCTGTCTAATAAATCAAGTTGTGCCAAATGGTCTTGGTGAAAGTCATCATCGTTGAGCATCTATTTGAGTGAGATACGAAGAGACGGAATATGGACTTCAAGAGGCAGAACAACCTCTATACCGTAGACCAGAGAGATAGGTGTTGCAACAGTTGATGTATGAATACTAGTGTGATAAGCCCATAAGGAAAAAGGAATGTGCATATGCCAATCCTTTCCAGTATCATCCATAACTTTCATAAGAATTTTGTTCAAGGTTTTATTGGTTGATTCTGCTTGGTGATTTCTTTGAGGGTAGTAGGGTGAAGAAAAACTGAGTTGAATGCTAAAGGCATCACAAAGCTTTCGTAGAGTTTTGTTTTTGAACTGTTTTCCATTATCAGTGATGATACGATGGTGAACACAAAAGCGAAAAATGATATGATGATGGATAAATTCAAATATTTTCTTAGAGTTTGTAGAGATAAGAGGTATGGCTTCTACCCATTTAGTGTAGTATTGAGTAGAGGTAATAATCCATTGATGGCGTTGTGAAGAATGAGGATTGATTTCTCCAACAAGATCCAAACCCCATTGAGAGAAAAGCCAAATGTCTCACGTGACCTATAAGACGTGACTAGGCATGTGATGAATATTAACATGTTACTGGTACTTCACACAATGTTTGACATAAGCACAAAAATCACGGTTTAAGGTTGGCCAATAATAGCCTAGGCGGAGAATGCGTTTAGCGATAGCTAAACCACTGAAGTGACCTCCACAAATTCCGTAATGAACTTCCTTGATGGAGTAAGGAACTTCAGAACTGGTAAGGCATCGTAAGAGGATACCATCAAAGCCACGTTAATAAAGAAGACCACCCATGATGACATAGCGAGAGGAACTTGTTGGTGCTCATATTTGTTTCGCCCCATTTGCCATTATTTTCCTCTGATCTGCGTGTTCTGAAACATTTTTTCTCTCGATGTGGGTGTTCTGAAAGCTTCTACCTCCATTTAAAATGATTCAAATTATTTACAGATTCCATTTTCATGTCCCTCTTTGAAGGATTTTCCGAGTTTTACCCTGTTCTTGCTCTAATTTCTTCAAAATACCGTGGGATTTGTCGTTTTCCCTATCTTTCCCCGACCATGGAAGCTCGAGAATGATTAATTTACATTTGTATGCCTTTGAAAATCTAAACCAATAGTCAAAGGATGCTTGGAACCATGATTCACTTGGTTTTGTTTCAAAAAAATTAATCCTTAGTGAAAGAATTGGGTTATGGGCGTGAATGATGAATTTCTATGTTTTTTAATGGTCTGGCGGGTGTCCTTTTCCTATCAAAATTATTCCTCAGGATTCAGCAGTCACATGGCTTCTTTTGGTTGGTCAAGGGATGGTAGGAAAATGCTTTAACTTATCGCTTTTTGCTTTTTTGGCAAAAGGGAAAATTTGGTCTCGTGGCTCCACTCATTTCTGATTGGTTCTTTTGGTGCTTATGTGGCTTCTTCTAATTAGATGGGGTGTCACGGGTTTGTTTTTGAAATTTTTCCTTTTGGGTACTTTGGAAAAAGGTTTGAACTCACTCCGTGGCCTCCACCAGGCTTTGATTAAAGTAAATTTTATGTGACAGGGACAAATTCTTACTTAGACCCTGCAGGAGGACACGTGGAAAAGCTAATGGCGGAGATGCCGGCCTTCAGAAGGTAAGTTGGATATTTTTCCCTTTTGGAAAAATGGAATAAAATTTTAAAATGGAAGCACGCCCCCACTAAATCATTTTGAAACCTTAAGGTTTTTGAAGTTGTGCCATAATGACATGTGGCGAGCTCTGCGGTCATTCAAGGTCTCAATTTTTGGTAATCATCTCAAGATGCGCCATTGTGATGCATGTGGAAGTTTGAAAAATCAAAAGGGGCGGGGAAGTGAACCATTAGAGGAAACATTGGAATTTCTCACCTCTTGTTCATCAAAAGGATTAAAATAGCAAAAATGGCCCACAAGCCTGGCAAGAAGGATCAGTCAAGGTTGGATTTGAAAATGTTAAGAGGTGGAGAGTGCAGGACCCTCGGGGGCAACTTAGAAAATTTTGCCCCTTGATGGTCAAATGACTAAAGAGTCATCAAAATGAACCACGGACACAATAGAGAAAAGTCAAACTTGTTCTAGTAAATGGCAGAGGTGCGGACTTTTGAGGGAAATTTGGAAATTTTCCCTTTTGTGAAGAAAGGAATTAAAAGTGTAAAATGAAGTGTGGTTCTGCTGGGACCCTCATTAGAAGCATTTCTCAAGGGCAGAATTGTGGGGAAAACTTGGAAAATTTCCCTTTTGCGAAAAAGAGGTGGAATAGAAGAGATTTGGCTGTGGTTCCTCTAGGACCCACCTTAGGACACATTTCAGGCTCATTTCTCAAGGGTGGAGGCATGCGGAGTAAAATGTGAAAAATTAACATTTTTTCAAAATTTGTAAAAGGAAAAAGGGAACCCGCAGGCCTGCTCTAAAATTGAATCTTCCACGTGGACAACCCATATTCAAAAGTAAATATCAATGGCAGTTATGTGTCTAAAATTTGATTTTCCCCCTATTTTTATTGAAAAGCTCCTAGAAGTGCGAGTATTCATTATTTCTTGGTATTTTCGACACACCAAACAAAGAGGGGAGTTAATTTTGATATCTAAGTTTGGTGGGCGTGATCTAGAGATGCCTTTCGCCATTAAAATGATCTGGCTATTAGGATCAAACCGATCTTCATATTTTTCTTCACCCGAGCATGCAAAGAACCAGATTTGACAGATTAGGGGCAGAATTGGTTGGTGAGTTGAAGAAAGAGGTGATCTACCAGAAGGGGGAGTTGAATGCGGGAGATATTCAACGAGATATCTGGCCCCTTGAAAACTTGATGAGCTTTTTACAGATCTGATTCTAGGAATCACGATTGTAGATCATGGTGAACCACTGACGAACTTAATGTTTAGGTTTTTTAGGGGGGAAAACTCTGTGGCAAAATGTTATAAATTGCATGAATTTATCCGTGATAAATGGTTAGAGTGTTACAGGTCGAAGAAAATTCCCAAGAGGAAAATTTGACAAAGCCCGTCTTTTTGAGAAGCCATCTAAGAAACCTGGTTATCTCTTTTGTATTAAGTTTTGATCCTATCAAGGTGGTTGTGAGTGTACATCCATTGACAAGCTCTAAGATTGTTCTAGAAACTTTCCCTTGCTGATAAATTTAATCAAAATCAAGTTATTCCTGTGTTGATCTTGAGCAAAATGTGTTTGTTTCATTTTTGAATGTATGGAAATATTTTTTATCATTTCCTATCACAATATTGTATTAAAATATTTCTAAATCACACTAGTTCTCAATCCTTATGTTAGTTTAGTGGCATCTACAATTTCATGTCTCAGAAGAGATTTCATCTGGGAATGAAATAAACGATTTAAAATCACTTTTCTTTCATCTATTAATAGAGATTGTCTATAAGCCTTTGGGTGTACCTCTGGCATGATTGATCTTATATTTTTATATAAGCCTCTGGGTGTACCTCTGGGAATGAAATAAATGATTTAAAATCACTCTTCTTTCATCTGTTGATAGAGATTGTTTATAAGCCTTTGGGTGTACCTCTGGCATGATTGATCTTATATTTTTATGATTTTTTGGGTTCTCTTAACTTGATCTTTCATGTTATTATCTCATATATTGTGTGAAAAAGTGCTAATTTGGACCTCCATTGAAGCACATATTCTACTTAAAGGAACATTTCAGCTATTCTGTGGACATTTTAATTAGTTTAGCCTTCCATTTTGTTGAAGCTCTCAAAGATCTGGAGAATCAAGTCCATCCTACCTCACCTCCCACAAAAAATTCATTAAAAACATCCAATCCTGCCTGTACTACCCCCTGTTTGTCATGTGTGTGTACAAATGCACAATTTTCTGTTACCAAAACATGCAGACATAATCAAGATTTCAAATGTCTTTAGTGGCCTGAAGTTTGTCTAGAAAATATATCCACTATCTAGAGTGACAACTTGTGAGAGTTATATTTTGTTGCATTGATCATATTTTCTTCAAGGTCTCTTTAGTAACTTCACAAGGAAGGATATCTCCATCTCCTCCGTAAACAACAGGCTATAAAAGGGTTTTCTTACCTTGGTTAAAAGGCACAACCTAAAATAGTGAGGATAGTTCAAATCCTCTTGATGGGTGCTATCCATTTCTCCACATTTGAGTGACAAAGGGCTAGTTAGATCCCATCCCTGGCTACAAAAAGACTCATTATGATCTATATGTCTTTAAGCTTCCTATCGATACTTGTGATGTTGTTTCATACATTGAGGGAGAATCAATTTGGGTACCAACACCCAAGTGGCACGATTGTCGGGGACTGTTTTAAATTGTTGGGAATTTATTTACGTTGCTGAGACTAATTTGCTAATTCACTGCCAATTCATATCTATTTATCCTGGTCAAGAACACCTGAATTGCACCATTTCCGGGGATTATTTTAAATTGATGGGAATTGATTTGCGTTGCTGAGACTAATTTGTTGATTCACTGTTAGTTCATATCTATTTAGCTCATCACCAACACCTTACTAATGCTATTTCCTAGAACATTGTGATTGCATTTCATATTCAGACCCTGGTAAAACACTTCTTATATGCTCCAAATGTTTCGGGAAATTCTTTCAATTTTCTACACCTACTGCACCAACTTTCATTGATAAATCTGAGGTAAAGAAAAGTCAGAATCTTTCCACTTGTCCAGTTTCTAGTGTTGACAAACATTTGATAGATCATATTTAGCGCATTTTCACAAATAAGGTGGAAATCCTTAGTGGCGAATCCCAGTTGATCTGATTCTTACTTAATACCAGTGTTTTAAACCTCTTTCAAGTGATATTTTGTTACTAACCTTTACGAAGATGGAAGGAAGAAGGTCTTTCTTTGCTAGGGATCCTACTAGGAAATTATTTCTAGAGATAGGAAAATCAAAATTACGAAGGAAGAAAATCCTGGAGAGTTGTGGGAGATCAAAAAACAAGAAAAGGGATCTCCATTGATGAAATTGATTGGCCTATCATTGAAGACTTCTATTCAAGTTCTTATGAATCAGGTAGCATCTTTATGGAATTGAATTCTCTAACTGGAGAGGGGTCTTCATTTGATTTTGAAAATTTTACTTCTCATTATGCCCCTATCTTTTCAGAAGTTGATAGGGATTTCCAAGAAATAAGGCTTTTAGGGGATATCCATTTTGAAAGTTATACCCTTTGTGTTTCAAAGATCCTCTGCCCCTTATCAAAATTTCACCCCTCAAGGGTCACTTCCTAAAAAATACATGGCCTTGCCCCCACCTAGACCTCGATTTGTTGTAAATACCTTTTGACCTATAAATTTTGTAGGGATGGCTGGTTATCCAAATGTAGTTCTGTTATCCAAAATAAGCCTCTTGCTTATTTTTTGGATAACTCCCTTCATTCTTTCCTTCCTTGTGCCTCAGTCAGAATTTTTTTATCTTTAAGGCACTCAAAGTTTTCTAGAAATTATTTCATTAGATAGAGAATATTCTCAGCTTTCCAGAAAGGTAAAATTTTGCCTCTAACACCTTGTATTTTTCAAGTTATGGCTCGGCGGAATTTTGGAGGGAAATTTTCCCATGGGAGGTCCACCGACGAATCAGAATGCGCCACGTTAGTGACGGAATGGTGGATTGGCGAAGGTGACTTAGAATTTTTTCCAAATATTGGTGGGTCACACAAATAAATTTTTTGGCATGAAGGCCCACCAGCCAATAGGAGAAGTCCACATGTCCTCGAGGTCGTCGGAGATTGGAGTGGCGGGAGGAGGTTGGAAAAATTTCCAAGGTTGGCGCAAAAAGAATATCTCGGCCCGAAGGCCCACCAATGAATCACAGCCTACCATGTGTCCTTGGAGCATTGGGAGGTGGAGGCATGGAGGGAAATTTTCCCTTTTGCCAAAATATGGAAAATAATTGAATGAAAGCCCACCCGCGAAGGCCCGCGCCAATCAGAAGCTGCCACGTGTCCATGTGGCCGGCGAAAAATCTTAAGGCGGGCCCGCAAAGGAGAAAGAGCTTGTTCAGGCCCAAGCCAATGACAAAGCACCACATGTTCCATTCGGGGAAATGGTCAGAATTAAAGGAAAATTTGGAAGCGTACCCCCGAAGGCCAATAAGAACACGCCATGTGTCTTCGGAGCTTCGGGCCGGAGGAGATTTTTTGGAAAAATTTCCAAAGACTGAAAAGGTGTTTGTTTGTTTGTTAAAAAGGAAGGGAAAGGCCCAACATCCAATCAAGATGTGCCAACATGGAAATTGAGAATAAGGGTGGTAGGAAATTTTGGGGAAATTTCCCCCAAAGTCAAAAAAGAGAGAAAATTTCAATTTTTCGGCAGCACAATTCATTTTTTTGCCCTAGTTTGCCCCTAAATCTTCAGAAGGGCATAATTTTTGATCCAAAAGCTCAATTTGTGCACTTCTTCCCCCCCGGCTCCTGTCCACGTTCCCCGCCGAAAGCTCCCGGTGATTTCTCTACATGAATGGAGGGATAAATTTCTATGTTTTAGTAAAGTTTGGAGAGAGAAAAAATGGAAAGGGAAAAAACGACTCTAGATGGGGAAAAAAGAAACAGAACTGACATCTCACCACCATTTTGTGAAGTTGGCTCGCCATTCTCTCCCCAACATTGGTCAAAAACTTGGGGGAATGGAATTTTAAGGGCACCATGATGTTTTAATGCTAGTGTTGACAAACATTTGACAGTCCTAATTAGTGGCATTTGCACAACTAAGGGTGGAAATCCTTGTGGTGACTCCCTGTTTGATTTTGATTCGTTATATTGGTAATACAGTGTCTTAACCTCTTGTCAAGGAGAGTTTTGTCACTACTTGCAAAGCTGGAAGAAGAGATCTTTTCTTGCTAGGGATCCTGCAAGGAATTAGTTCTCAGAGCTAGGAAAAGCAAAATACGTAAGGAAAAGAGAGAAAAGAAAAAAAAGCATGGAGAGTTGTTGGGGTAGATCAACAGACAAGAAGCAGGTGGATCGCATCTTGCCGCTGTCATATGATGATAAGTGATCATACTATCATTGAAGAATGCCATTCAGTGATTTTGAATAAAGTTGCCTCTTTATGGAATGCATTCTCCAAACTGGAGAGGGGCCTTTACTTGATTTTGAAAATTTTACCTTCTCATTATGGGCCCCCCCCCCCATCTTTTCAGGAAGTTGATAGGGATATTTCAAAGAAATTAAGGCTTTTCTTTTAGGGGATATCCATTTGAAAGTTATACCCTTTGTGTTCAAAAGATCCTTGCACCTTATCAAAATTTCACCCCCAAAGGGTCACTCCTAAAAATACATGGCCTTGCCCCACCTAGACTCGATTGTTGTAACTTACCTTATTGACCTAATTAAATTTGATAGCCTCGTGATTATTTTTTGAAAAATCCCTTCATTCTTCCTTCCTGCTGCTCCCTCAGTCAGAATTTTTTATCTTTAAGGCACTGCAAAGTTTTCTAGAAATTATTTCATTAGATAGAGAATTTCTCAGCTTCCAGAAAGGGTAAATTGTGCCTCTTAACACCTTTGTATTTTTCAAGTATGGCTCGGCGGAATTTTGGAGGGAAATTTCCCTGGGAGGTACGCCCGACGAATCAGAATGCCCACGTGTTAGGACGGATGGTGGAATGGCCGAAGGTGACTTAGAATTTTTCCAAATATGGTGGTCACACAAATAGAAAATTTTTTTTTGGCATGAAGGCCCCCACCAGCCAATAGGAGAAGTACACATGTCATCGAGGTCGTCGGAAGATTGGTTTAGTGGCGGGAGGGAGGAGGTTGGAAAAATTTCAAGGTTGGCGCAAAAAGAATATCTCGGCCCGAAGGCCCACCAATGGAATCAAGCTACCATGGTCCTTGGAGCATTTGGGAGGTGGGGTGGAGGCATTGGAGGGAAATTTTCCCTTTTGCCAAAAATATGGAAAAAATTAATTGAAATGAAGATGAAAGCCCACCCGCGAAGGCCCGCGCAATCAGAAGCTGCACGTGTCCATGTGGCAGGCGAAAATCTTAAGGCGGGCCCGAAAAGAGAAAGAGCTTGTTCAGGCCCAGCCAATGACAAAGCTACCACAGTCCATTCGGGGGGGAAAGGGCAGAATTAAAGGAAAATTTGGAAGCGTACCTCCGAAGGCCAAAAGAACACGCCATGTGTCTTCGGAAGCTTGGGCGAGGAGATTTGTTGGAAAAAATTTCCAAAGACTAAAAGGTTTTGTAAAAAAGGAGAGAAGGGGAAAGGCCCACATCCACTCAGATGTGCCACATGGAATTGGAGCATCAGGGGTTGGACATTTGGTGAAATTTTCCCCAAAGTCAAAAAAGAGAAAAAATTTCAAATTTTCGGCCCGCCAAGTTCATTACACTTTGCCATAGTTTGGCCCTAAATCTTCAGAAGGGCCATTAATTTTGATCCAAAAGTCAGATTTTGCATTCGTTGTGTCATTGGCAGCTGGTGAGGTGTGAATTTCTCTACATATGGAGGGATAAATTTTATGTTTTAGTAAAGTTTGGAGAGGACGATGGGAAAAATGGAACAACGACTTGTAGCTCTTTCCACGTTCGCCCCTCCGTTTCCGTGGTTCCCCCCACATAATCTCCCGCTTAACACAGAACTGAACCATCAACTGAGGCACCACCGACATTTAACGCGTCCTGCGAGGTAGTATGGCGTCAGTGCGAGGGCGAGAAGACGTAGGCCGCACGCCTCCCAACCTGGTCACACAAACATTTGGGAATGGCAATTTCAAGGGAACCCATTGGTGTTGAGGTTTGTAATTGGTGCGAAATGGTGGTTAGTGGTTGAAGCATCCTTTCACATTTTCCCATGTTTCTCCTTTCTGGGCTCGAACCTTCATTGTTAAAAGCCAGATTTGGCTCATTTTGAAAAGGTTGAACATTTTTATGTTTTGCAGGCTCCCTCTTTCACACTAGAAAGTGATTTTGTGGAATATCAGACCTCTTTCAGGATTGTAACATGTTTTCTACTCTCTGCTATTGTAAGCAGTATTTTTTATATTGAAAATGACAATGCAAGCTCTATGAATGAGTTTCAGTCCTCTTCTTGTGTTGTTTGCTTCATTTATGATATTTCATTACATTTTTATCAGTTTGTGCATGATGTTTTGTTGCATTCTTCCAATTTGTGTCAATTTGTAGAAGTAAATGTTCACCACTCCTTTGGTGTATCACCTTATTAGTCTTAGTTTTATTTATTTTGCATTCTCTATCTCTGTCCCCTTGGAATTTAGAGTAGGATTTTGAGTTTAAACCTCTACAACCTTCAAGTAATACATCTGATCAGAGGAGTTGAGGAACCAGTCTCTAATCTGGAGATTCTTTTCCCATTTTTACAAGTCCCACACTTGGGGAAAAGATTCAATGTTGTGCAATCACACTGGATGTTCCATTATCAAACTAGAAATCTTATAAACATCCAAGGGTGCTGCTAATTTGCACTAACAAGTTCCTCAAGATGTAAGGAACATGCTACCAAAGTTCCAAAGAAACAACGCTATAACTGGTGATCAACATCTGAAGCTTTTTATCAATATGATGGAAGAATTTTAGATTGAACATGAAGATGTATATATCAAATTGTTTATCCATACTTTGGAAGAGGATGCAAGGGACTAGTATAAGGATTTTCCAGATAACTCTATTGATTCTTGGACTGAGATGAATAGTGCATTTAGATTGCAGTATGGTGATAGAACTGACTCTAGGTTTCTTCTATCAAAATTTGAAAACATCAAGAAGAATCCTAATGAGTCAGTACATGATTTCAACACAAGGTTTAACAAGACCTTGAGGAGATTTCCTGTTAGGATAAGGCCATGTGATGAATCATGTTTGATAAAATATTCAGATGCATTTGATAAAAAAGCTGCTTACTATTTGAGGGACAAAAACTCTACTAATTTGAGGCAGGCCTTCACCATGACTTTGCAAATAGAGAACAATATTAAGGCAATTGGAAAGCCTCCAAAAAGGGAGGGTGTAAAACTAGTTAACCTAGAAAAACCTCAAACAAGCAAGGCTGCTGATTTGGAGGAAGTTGTGAAAAATTTGGCAGGGGGTCCAAGGAACCTATCATAAAAACTAGCTCAGGCAGAGAAGGGGATTTGGGCAGAGGCTCACAAGGTCAACACAATGAAGAAACAAGTGCCAAGACAGTTCATAAATCACACAAAGATTGAGGCGGAAAAAGGTAAGAGGGACATGTGGTGGGATTTGGAAGGAAATAGGAGCCCCAAGGCAGGGAAAAACAAAAATGGTGCCTAATCTTTGGCTACCAGAGTGATGTTGTGCAGAGACAGATGTCATGATGGGTGCTGTGATAGATATGTTCAGCCAATGATGTGATTATACATGGTGAGTTGCCTCCACAAGTCACAACAAGGGGAAACTTCAACTAAAATGATAGTCGCCCGGTGAGTGCTTGCCACTTTTTGGGACTGCAATTCATGTGGTAACTATTCTCCTCCTCTCATTAAGTTTAGAAGAGATACTGATACAAGCTCTGAATTACCCAATAATGACTTTGAATTATGTTAAGGGCTTAATGATAAAAAGATAGTATGATGGAGGAATCCCATATGAGGAAGATAGACAGTTACTGATGAATGTTGTTGTTGCTCAAGAGAAGTAATATAACACAAGAAGTAAGGATGTCAAAGGTACAGGGCCTCAAGCCAACCCAAAAATCTCCCTTGATTTCAAACATTCCTAAAGAGGCTCCTAAGAAAGATGTATTTGCCAAAATCCCTGTAGTTCCAAACAAAAATTATACCCCTCCTCATGCCCAAGCTGTGAAAAATCCTATACCACCTAGTGAGTGTGTCATCTTTCTTTCCAATACTGCCTTGCCATCCAATGTTGCCTTGCCAAAGAATGTCCCATATGACATTGCCCAAGTTTTAACTCAAATCAAAGTTTCTGTTCCAATAGTTGAGTTGCTTAGGATTCCCGAGCACAAGAAAAGAGCATTTGAATACTTGGGATTGAAAGAGGGGAAAATTACCCCAGGAAAAAATATAAACATTGTGGAGACTCCACCAATCATAGAAGAATTAGAGGCACCACCAACATCAGAAGAGCTAGATGAACCACCTGAGGTTTATTTGGGAATGTCCTTGGTAGATTCTCAGCTGAATGTGGATCCATTCTTCACTACCCTGATCATTAAGGATAGATTGCTGCACAACTGTATGTTTGATTCAGGGGCATCATGCAATGTTATGCCTCTAGAATTTATGAATGAACTAAATATCAAAGTAACAGCTGCATATGGGAAGTGCACTGCTATGGATTCCAGAGAGGTGCCAGTGCTGGGGTGTGTGAAGGGTCTGGTGGTGCAACTTGTAACTTATCCAGGTAGGAATTTGAAGCTTGATGTAGTTATTGTTGACTACCCAGCCAAGTGGGGTATGTTGTTATCTAGAAAGTGGGCTGCAAGTGTTGGTGGGAGTGTTTAAATGGATATGTCCTATGCCACCATCCCAATTGAGGGCAACCTTATCAAGTCGTATGGGGAAAAGAAGATGTTGCACCTTATTGAAGATCCCAACAATGCATCCTATGAAGTATTGTACACAAATGTTGATGCTGATAACTTTGTAGGATTTGCTGATGGAAAGGAGCATAAGATTGAGGAATGCAGGTGTCTTGAACAAGCGGGATCTCCTTGGACTCTATTATTTGATGGAGCTTGCTCCAAGTTTGGGAATGGTGCTGGCGTTGTTCTGATTTCTCTAGGTCAGGAAAAATTTGTTTTTTCTTTCAAACTCAACTTTGAGTGCACTAACAACATTGCTGAGTATGAGGCACTATTGTTGGGTTTAAGAATTTCTTGGAAATATGGTGTCAAAGACATCATTGTCAAAGGGGACTCAGAACTAATTATAAAACAAGTCAGAAAACTGTATGCCACAAAGAATCAGCGAATGAAACAATACAAGCATGCAGTTTGGTATTTCATTGAGATGTTTGATTCATTCAACATTGTGCATCATGATAGGAAGTTTAATGACTTGGTAGAAAAACTTGCAGTGTTGGGGTCTCGTTTTAACAATTGTGCAATGTCCCCATTTTGTGAATATGATGTTGAGGTATTGACAAGACCCTCTGTCCTTGATAACATTAAGCATTGGAAAGTTTTTGATGATGATGCTTAGGTCAGAAGATTTCTACAAAATAAAGGAGAGTTTTCCGATCAAAATATTGATTGGGAGCCAATGGTGTGCATAGCAGAGGGTAATAAACCTTGTTTTGGCAAAGGCATCATCCAATAAAGACTAAATACCATTCCTAGAGGGCGGTTGTTTGATTCTAACTTTTGATAATGTTGATCACATTATTAACAGAAGCTAACAACCTCAAGGGATATTAAGGAGTATGACCTTGGCACAAAGGAAAAACCAAGGAAGATCTGGTTAGGAAGTAATCTCAGCAGTCATACATCCAATTGTTGAAAAAGTATCAGGATTGCATGACATGGACCTATTCTAAACTAAAATCATACAGAGAGGACCTATTTACACATTGGATTCCCTTGGAGTCTAATGTCAAATCCATTCAAAAAAAAATAGAGGCCAATCAATCCCACTTTATCTCTTAACTGTAAGAGGAACTGAAAGAAGTTAAGAGATGGAGGGATTATTCATCCCACAAGGTTTCTTCTTGGGTTTAACAAACCTAGTAGCAGTTAGAAAGAGAATGGTGACATCGTTTGTTTGTTGATTTCCAAAATCTAAATAGAGCTCTATGAAGGATTTATCTGTAACCAAATTGGAAAACGTGCTGCAATAGTGACTGGTTTTAAATTCTCTTCCACCCTAAGATGGCTTCCTAGTTATAAGCAAGTTGTGGTGAAGGAATAGAAAGATCAAGAACCTTTTACTACTCCTTGGGAAACTTAATTAATATGTCAGGAGCCCTTTGGTATGAAAATACGGAGCCCCTTTTCAAGAGAATGGATGTTGTCTTTTACCGGGTTACATCAATGAGTTTATTGTTGTTTACCAATATGAGTAAAATGTGTTTTCCAGGAAGTAGTGATCACTTGCTGCACTTTGAGAAGATGCTGATAAGATGTAGAGCAATAGGCATCTCACTCAATCCAAAGAAATGCCCATTTTGGACGGCGTAGAAGGCAAAATTTCTTGGTCACTTGTGCCACAAAGATGGGGTGATTATGTCTAAAAAAGGGTGGAGGCCATCCGCAAGTTGTCCCCATTACAGAACCAAGGAATGTTCAAGTAATTTCTTTTGTAGATAAACTTCATCAGGAGATTATAATCAAACTTTGCTGAGTTGACCATGGGATCCAATCACACGTCTCCATTCTAAACAAAAACTGACCAAAGTTCCTTATACCTTTTATTACTCTGACACCCTACCCTCTTTCCCGATTTTATCAAGAACTTCTTCCTTCCATCCTGTCCCCTTTTTTATTTCTTCCATCATCTCATCCATCCTCGGCTCAGCCTTTTCCAATTGTTTTCTTTTGCTTCTGAGGAAACTATTGCAATCTGCCTATTTATAACATAGATTATGAAGGGGCTAAAAGGCCCAATTGCCTTT
>CM034151.1:4074641-4183330 GCA_019776745.2 Taxus chinensis | reverse complement strand
CAGGAGAATCAGAGGACCAAATACCATGGCTACACATGAAATCATATGAGTGATCATTATGGCTATGTGCGGAATCCAAGAAAGAAAAACTATGCTTATTGAAGGAATTAGAGTAATGAAAAAACATATGGAACCAAAATCAAAGGGCTATAACCCACCATGTTCACATATGGGTGGTTGGATAATCAAGGATGGCTACAAGTTTTTAATTATTGTAAATGCACTCACCATTTGACTTCTCCTCATGTTTTGAGAGTGAATCGTGTTAAAGGGGATTTAATTTCATATAGCTAGGGATATACTATAATATTGTACTTTTTAGTAATAAATAATTTACGGGGGTGTTTATGATTTGTATGTCATACTATTAGTTAATTATATTCATCCCATGTGCATAGGTAAGCAGTAGTTGAAGGTAGTAAAGGTGAGTTTCCCATAAGAGATATGTAAAGAGTATTGTATGTGTTAGATCTGGAGTGACTCCCTTTTAATAAGGAGTTTCCCTACCTCAAGGGTTTGATCTATATTCTAAATATATTGCATATAACTACTATTGAGTTATGAGATCTCTCTTCCATTATGAGAGTATTTTATTATTACATGAAAATTCATAACATACAATTAAAAGATATGTTTTTGTCCCCATTGACTATTATTTTGGGTCCACCATGATTATTTTCCCTTATTTTTCAGTTTTTCTTGGCTTCTGTGTGTCAACGTGGTTGCAAGTATGGTCCTAATTTGAATTCAAGAAGTCTATAAGTACATATGTATCGAAGAGTCTATCCCTCATGTAAGTTTTTACAATAGGCAATAATCATTTTATGTCGCATTGCTATTCGTTTTGACGGATTAGGTAACAACACATTACGTGGTTACCTATATAGGTAAAAATGTAATGTGTTGTTATCTATTCTGTCAAATTACCATTTGTGATTTTTAAAAAATAATGGGCACCATATTGCTTCAAACGTGAGCACGTAGCAGGATGGTGGGTATGAGAAATGGGGCGTGGGTTCGAAGCCGAGTGTGAAGATTGACCGGAATGGTCAATCTTTTGTGCAGGTTCACATTGACTGCGAACATGCGTGAGGGATAGGCACCACACATATGTGCATTAATGCATTTATCACATAGAGAAAAATATGAAATGAATATATTTAAATTGATATAATAGTATTAGATAAGTATCCTCATTCTTGAATCAATTATAATAATTTAGAGAACATCTAACAGTTAATCTTTACATCAGTTACATTATTGAAAATGATCAAGGTTTTGCACAAGCGCATTGCACATGGTTATTTAATAAAATATATGACACTTGGTTTTTTGTATTCAAATAACTATTTCTATCAATGAATTGATAATAATCAATGGATAACACATGTCTCTGAAAACATCTCCAAAATTTCATTGTTTCATAGGGGGTTTCCTCCAAAGGAGGCTCCAAAGGAAGGAGATCAATTTCCTAGAGTTATGCATATAATTATAGAAAAGGGAGTGAGGTTTTTGGATCTTAGGAGAATGAAAATATGGATGTCAATTCAAATTCACATTCTTTTGTATCTTCCATATGCATGTACCCAAAATATAAGTTTCAAATCCTATATATTTTCAAAGTGATTAGAAGACATAAATTAGCCTTTAAACAACATTTTATCTTGTTCCAGAAAAACACATAGATAAATATAAATCTTCTAACTACCTTCAACTATTAGACTCCTACATTTAAACTAAAACCCTTCCATATGGTAAGAAAACTAACTCCCATGTGATAATTAGGGAATTTGCATTTGTTACAAGCCATTTTTTTCAAAATAAGCATTTCAACATGTCAAGTTTTGTGATTTGATGGATGATCTTAAGGTTCATTTTGAATTCACAAAATGAAACATATTCTCATGGAATATCATAAATGCAACTTACACAAGACATGAGTTTTTTGACAATATTTAACCAAATAAAATGAACAATTTTCTAGCCTGATTTGTTCACCATTTCCATCACATTTGAGCATCATGCTAAAATAAGATGTTTGGAACATGGTATGGACACAATGAAAATAGTTTTTATATCAAACATTGTAGTTTCAAGTTTCCTCATAGGCATGTAGGTAAAATGTGAAAGCATACACACAACACAAGAACTATTTGAAAAAATGCCTCAAATAAATGTAATCTCATTGAATGGTATGATTGCATGATATGAAAAAAATGGTGTCTTTGACTAGGCTTTAAATATTTTAAAATAAGGTCAAAGATATTTATTCTCAGGGACTATGATGATTGTATGATTTTCACAATATGAATTCATTGACAAGGATTTGGAAATTATTAAGAAAATGCAACTTCAAGGTATAAACCCATATGTTACAAAAATTTCCATCATCCTTCTAGGTTATGAAAAAGTTTGACCTTTATAATAGTGTAAATAAATCCATCAAATCATAATCCAAAGTGATTTTTTAGGCGGTGTTGCAATGTAGAAGCATACACAATACACATGAATTTTTTATCAAAATGCGTCAAAGAGATGTGGGTTGTTGGAATGTTATGATTGCAGCATATTATGCACAAAATGGTGTTCTCTACAAAACTTTAAATATTTTGAAATAAGCGTGTCTCATGGATTGTGATAATTAAAAGATACGCACAAAATGGGCTTATTGAAAAGGCCTTGATAACTTTCAATTAAATTCAATTGATAGATGTAAGGCCATTCTTTGTAACCTTTACCAAAATCCTTCCAACATATGCCAAATGAGAACTCTAAAATAAGGTATCGTCATCCATCAAACCATGATAATTAAAATCATATATTTATCTGATGTTGCAATTGCAATTGCATTGGTGTACATATAGACAAACCATTGGAACCATATAAACGACACATAAATTGTTTAACAAAATTCCTTAGGATGTAAGGAACTTAAAAACAATATTTACTCTTTATATTTTACAAATATTTAATTTTGTGAAGGCAAGCAAGATATTTTTTATTTTTAACCCCCTTTAAATGCATTCTTGTGACAAAATCTCAATTTGTTGGAATATATATATTGTCTGTGAAAACACTCCTACCATTCAAAATATTCTCTTGTGGTGAGATGTGTCAAGCTTATATAAATTATTCATTAAATAATTAAGTGCATAAAACTGTTTGGTTGCCTTATAGCAAGATAAAGAGAAACCAATCAAATTAGCAACATGACATTAATGTAGTTGTGTATATAAGTGTGACCCACTTGTGACCAAAAATATTTTGAAAAATGAGTGGTAAATAAATCTTTAAAAATACTAAAAAATATTTTAAAAATTAAATTAAATTATGGATGCACTTCACCTTGGTATATTTAAGCTCATACAAATATGTGTTTGGTCATTTTATACGTGTTTGGTAAAGTTTTGGTTATGGGGCATATTTTGCATGAAGAACCAAAAGTGACAAAAAGTGGGACACAATTATATGCTTTGACCAACTAGTACTTCTACTTATTTTCCATGCATAAATTTAGTTGTTTGTAATAGGGATAAAATTTGAAACTTGCAAATCAATTTGAAATACATATTCAATATGGCCAACTTTAGTTTCATATTTCTATTCAATTTAGATTTCCTCATCATGAAATATTGTGCCCAAAACATATTAACATTATTAAACAAATCATTCCAGACCTAAACATTTGATTCAATTTGAGAAGTTTCATATTCAACAAGAATTTCTTCCATTGGTTTTCCTTTGTCAAAATGGTCTCGACATCTAAGATTCAATATTTTTATTTTTGAGGGGTTTTACCATTAACGAGGTTATCTCCATGAGTTTCATATTGCAAAACTTCCTTGGAACTTGGAAAAATCATGTCACAAGCGATTGGATCTCCATTGTAAGGAATGCCCTCTACTTGATGATTATCTAAATGATTATATTTTCGTAATAGGGTTGGGACTATCTTTTATATTAACATGTTGGTTTTAAGATTGTAAAGTATCAATCATACGTGAAGTGTATGATGTGGACACTGAAAGGGATTTATGGAAGAAGTTAAACAAAATTAAGAGGAATAATGGAAAAGGAACAAGGAGTAGAAAATGGCATATGAGGGTGGAGAAGTGCATAGGAAAGGAAAGAGGAATAGGGTAAGCTATTTGAAAAAATAAACTCTACAAAGAGCATGACATGTATGTTAATCGTAAGGAGATCTCACGTTGCAGAAGATGTTAATGAAACTATTGAGGGAGATATCACAAAATGCAAGTAAAGGATGGAGAATGTTGCGAAGGTGAATAATTGTTTGAAATTATAGGTCTTGAGTTTATTGGGTTGTTATAAAAAATGTAAATGTAAGGGGAATCTGAATGCATGTTTCACGATACATGTTAGGGACTTGAAGATGCAGAGTGTACCTCGAAGGCTCAGGTACCAATATCATAAAAATTTTAGGTTGGTGTTTTTTTCCAACTATCATGTTAATGATCATGGCAGTGTAGTATTCACGCTAAAGGTGAAAAATAAAAAAGGGAAAATCCAACTTAAATGAATCTTAATGTTTCCCCTTTAATAATAAATGATCAATGGTTTTTTGGGATAACTCTTATTAGTACAAACATAAAACTCAAGATAATGTAAGAAGACTTGAAATAGAAAACAATGTTGAATCACAAATAAAAAATCACATTCCAATTACCTACAATGCACTTCTTTACATTTTTCTTCTTTGTTATCCTCAAACCATTGTGCTCTTGAAGAATTTTTGGAGATACATTGAGTGACAAAGTTTTTGAATACACAATACCATGCAAATTAACATAAAAAATAATTACCTACATTGCAGTATCTATTTGAGGCCTAAATATAAGAAATTAAAAAAGTTGAGGAAGATTAACAATGAAAAAACAATGACCTTCAAGAAAGGAAGATACTTGGGAATAAGTTCTTCAAACTAGTTATAAATGAAGAGACATGTAACAAATAGTTGAGGTTTACGTTGTTGGCACAATAACTTGCATATAGATCATGAGGAGCCTTTGGTTGGATAAAAAAAAGAGCCTTAACTCAACATCACTTTCTACACTGAAATAAGTTTGTACACAAGGATTTTCCTTGTTAATATGTTGTACGGGATGTGCAAGACTAAAATAGAAAACATTAAATAATAAATATGGAACCACCCCTAAAAGTGGGGAAAGTGGGGAAAGGGTTCCATTGAATAATGTTGTAAACACCAATTCCACCAATGCGCCAAACTATCACCACGTTTGAATGGGTGCAAAGGAAAAAACCTATGCCCCAAAATGTTAGAGTGCAAAGAGGAACACCAAGATCACATGGGGAATTACAAAAATGTACCCTGTCAAACTATTTCTAGTGAGTCCCTGAACAAATCCAAAGATAACAATCCATTTCCTACTCTAAAACCAAGGTTTTAAATGTTAGGGGTGAAATCAGAAAAGGATGGAGTTGAACATTAGTCAACATACATCATGTTGATAGAAACCCTGAGCAACACTATATGCTATAGTGCCCTCTCTGGAAACCTCACACACTGTGTATGAATAAATATACGACCTTACAGCTAAACAACAAATATAACAAAATGCAGATCCAAGCCACTGCAACTCCTGTTCTTTTTATTTTTACTGTTATACTTGCAAGGCCAAAACCCTCCTTGCACTTTGCACCCACCATACAAAATAGTTGAGATTAGATTTTTTAAATATGATTTTTGACACTCAAATATGCTTTTTTAGCCATATAATTTTTCGTTTTCAAAAGATCAAGGATAATGTGTGTGTTTATTATGGTTAAGAGGCTCCTAGAATTGACAAAATGGTTGCCATGATGACAAAAAAACCACTGACTGTGCCTGCAAAATGTAAATTATTTTACAAAAACCAACCCAAAAGCAAATCAATTCTTATTAGAAATTGTAGACGTGAGCGAACCGTAGTCAATAACCATGGACATTATGTTTCGCACAAGTGACAAAAACCCAACGTAGAACTTTGGATGATTTTTTAATAGTGATATTTTCAAAAACCCACATTCTCACGCTCAGTCAACACTATAGGTCGACATCTGCTCATCTAAACCCTGATTGTTGGGAAAAAGTCTTATATTCGTATCTACACAACTATGGGGGAAAAAGGCTTATATTCACGTGTCTACACAAAAACTAATACAAATAAAAAGTACCATATGTCAAAAATATTAAAAAAGAAGACAAATGAAACCTAATGATATTTGATCCAACGACCCCTCCATAAAAACGAAACAAACAAATTTCAGTATCTTCACTATTTTCATTTACAAGCAACATGATAAACATTATATGAATCATAAATGCCATGTAGTATTTTATTTTCCCAAACTTACGGACCAAAAAATCTCTTGGTTCAACATAAATTATTAACTCAGAACAATGGTGACGATGAATGGCCTCAAAACAAGCATTCTCATAAAGCCCTGTGATGATTTATTTGCAGTGAGATGCACAATTTGAAGATAGAAACAATAAAGCAACAATACTAATTGGTAAGTGGTTTGGAATGTAAAAAGGTTTCATCAACCTGGCTTCCCTTTGATAAGAACATTACTGTTACAATTTGATAGACTTGATTTATGTTAGATGCTATGAGAATTTTCTTCTCAGAATTTAATGTGAACACTTAATAATATGGGAGCTTGAACAAGGAAAACACCAATTATAAAGACTGCATTTTTCTTTCTGATTATAAGATGGCTATAAGGAGCCATGTTCTTTTGAGATTTAGAATCAATCTTTTATGTTTTCTTAAGATTTTTATTGCATTCATGTTATGAGGAGTTTTAGTATTGGTTGAAATTAGAAAAGCTATTAGAAAATTAATTAATTTATTACTTTTAACAGAAATACCTAAACTAAAAACTATGTGATATTTTTTTTGGGATTTAGCTGCATAGTTTATAGTCAATCTACATTGATCTATATTTCATAAGTAGTGCTTTACAAGAACATATCTCTTATGAGCATGAATGCTCCACTTGACACTCACCACGCTTAAGTGATACAAGGGTGAACCATAAGGACTTCCATGGATGTCGCCCGTCTCAGTATCACAAGTGCAATTATTCATGGAGTTTCTCTCATAGTCAAACCTCCAAATGTAATGTAGTATGGATACATCCCTATCAGCAAGGAGCACTTATTCTTGTACATTAGATCCAACCCTGAAAATGCTAATGCCACTTCTAATCCTGACAATGGGATTCTAGATTATTTTTTTTGAAAAGGAAGCGAGATCTATAAACCAACGGGATGCATATCTTCTCTACTTGTGGAAAAAGGTGGTAAATATTTATATGTCTAGTTAAATTTGATTCAATAAAAAATCTAGATGGTGATTTAGTGTTATTCAATGGAATGCAGAGACGAGTCATACCTGTGTCTGGGCAACGAAAAAATGTCATCTACTAAACAATCAAAAAATTTAGCTGAAGATCCGCCCTCAGATACGAAAGAATTTTCCATTTCTTTCCACTTCATCGCATTTCACTTAACCACCTTCGCCCTTTCATCCTCATCCATAACACTACAGACAACTCTCTATATTTCGTCCCTATCCGTTGGCTTGGGAATCCTAGACCCACATTTGGATTCTTCAATGATAAATTTGGTGTTAAACCACATCTCAGAAGAGAGCGGCCAACAGACAAAGGGCACACCACTGGAAATACCTTCAAGAAATGAGTTCCTCCCGCAGTGTGTAAGAAAACCCCGCACTGCCAGGTGAGAAAGAACAACCAACTGATCCGTCCACCCCATCATACCTCCCCACCACTGTGTATGTGACAAGAATCCCTTGTTACATCAAACGGTAGCCGAAGCACCAACAGAAATGACTTCCCAATCAACTCCAAACACAACACTAGCTCGTACATCTCTAAAGAGCTAAAAAAGTTTTACTCTTGAAGGACACATACACAATCGAACCCACTGACCAACTGTCTAGCCGGTCCGACTTAGAGCAACGACATCCATCGTTAGCAGATGGGAGCAATGGGCCAACGCCTCTAGCAGTGGTTGATGCGAATCATTTTTGCTAGTTTGTTAGCTTGTACAATTGTTCGTCCATTTGCTAATATTAGATAATAGTTATCTTATTGTTGAGAATGTATTAATTATTTTCTAATTATTTATTTCCTTTAGTGACACCTTACAACCAAATTTATTATGGTTGTTAAGTTGTTATGTATCTCAGATGGTCGATTGAGAATCAATCTCGGCCGTTGGTTTTCCAATGAGAGTAGTATAAAAGGAGGTTATTGGGCATTTGGAGAACACAAGTTTGGAGAAGCATTTGCAGTGCTAGCAAATGAGTTTGTAAGTTTGCAGTGATAGAAAACAATATTGCAGTGTTAGCAAGGGCACAGTGATAGCGTTGGGGATAGCAATGGAGGAATATCAGTGGGAGAATTTGGGAGATTATCAGAGTTTTGCCAGTAAGAGGAAAGGAATCTTTGTATTCTTAATTTTCTGAAGTTAATACAATTCCTCATATATAGAACTAGTTTTCCCTTAGGGCTTTTTCCAGGGACAATTTGTCAAAAAATATTATGTTCATTGTGTTACACATTTCTTTCTGTATTTTTATTAGTGAAGTTGATAGTTGTGTTATTTTTTGATATTAGCTATGAATTAGTTTTCGAGCAGTTAAATAATATTTTAAGAGAAGAGATTAATAATCAATGACTACAATAGAATTTTCACATGGTATCAGATCAGTGTTAAGGGTAGAAAAAGGTTTTCCCTAGGAAAGAAATTGAGGGTTTCTATAACCTAGTTTGATTTGTTTAAATTTTTATTACTTTTATCCTTTGAGATGGCTTTAGCTAGTTTGAGAGATCAGGACAGATTAGATGGTGCCTCAAATTTTGATGTCTAGAAGGCCAAAATTTCTTTATTGTTGGAAGAGAATGGTATAAAGGATTATGTTACCACTGTTGTAGCTGTACCTACAGACACAACACAACTTACAACATACAAGAAAGAGGATTCCAAGGCGAGGAGGATTATCCTTGATGGTGTCAAGGATCATATTGTTCCACACATCTTTGAGTTAGATACAACGAATAAGATGTGGGATGCCATTCTAATCTATACCAGAACACTACCACCAATAGGAAGATGATTCTCAGAGAAAATTTGAAGAATACCCAGATGAATAAGGGAAAAGATGTTACAAGTTACCTCACCAACTTAGACTTGTCAAAGATGAGTTAGTAGCTGTTGGAGATAGCCCTAATGATGATGAGTTGGTACGGATAGCCCTAAATGGGTTTACTAAACAGTGGGATGTTTTTGTTCAAGTTGTTAGTGGATGAGACACCTTACTAAGATGGGATTGACTATGGACTGATTTCACTCAGGAGGAGTTTAGACTAAGTCTTGTCAATGGGGCCAACAAGAGTCATAAAAGTGAGGGAGAATAAGAAAACCTTGCCCTAGTGGGAAAAGGGAAAGCAAAGAAGCGATTTAGCAAAGGATCAAATTATCAAAGTGAGAAGAAGGACTTGTCTAAGGTCAAGTGCTTTGGTTGTCACGAGTTTGGTCACTATGTCAGTGATTGCATAGATATGAAGAAGGGTAAGAAGCAGGTGGCAGCTTCAACAAGTGCAGAAGAACTCTCTAGTAGAATGGAAGACGAGTTTGCACTCATATCTTGTATGGTCAGCTCAACCTCACAGTGTGTTTGGTATATAGATAGTGGGGCATCATTTCATATGACAAGAGTTAGAAAATACTTATCCAGTTACAAAGAGGAGGACACCAATATCCATATTTCTATGGGGAACTTGTCCAAGCTCAACCCAGTTGGGAAATGGAGTGTTCAGTTTCAGAGGGAGAATGGAAAGATAGTTCAATTTCATGATGTCTTGCATGTGCCAGGATTAGGTATGAATCTGATTTCTGTATATGTTCTTCAAGATAAAGGGTATAATGTACTTTTTAGAGGGAAACATGTTTTGATTAAGCACAAGGATTGGAAATCACCCATAACTATTGGAGTTAGGAGTGGTCGCTTTTATTGGCTACAGTTTGATACTCCTAAGGCACTTATGAGCAGCAGTAATCCTAGAGATCTCAAAGAGATATGACAAAGGAGGATGGGCCATATTCATCATGGAGCACTTAAATTGTTTTGTGAGACAGTGATAGGTGTTCCAGAGGTGAGCACAGAGCATGATGATGTATGTAAGGGATGTGTGTTGGGGAAGTTTGCCAAAGAATCTTTTCCAAGGAGTGACAATAGATCTAAGGGTGTTCTTGATCTAGTACATTCAGATGTATGTGGACCAATGTCAACAAAGTCTCTCAGAGGATATGTGTACTATGTTACCTTTATTGATGATTTCTCTAGGAAGACTTGGATATACTTCTTGAAGACCAAGGATAAGGTTTTCAGTCACTTTCAAGAGTTCAAGGCTCTTGTGGAGAACTCGATAGGAAGGAAGATAAAGGTTATTCCGTCAGATAATGGAGGTGAGTACAAAGGAAATGACTTCCAGGATTTGTGTACCAGAGAAGGAATCAAGAGAGAGTGGATGGTTCCTTACAATCCACAGCAGAATGGAGTTGCTGAGAGGAAGAACCGTTCTATATCGGAGGCAGCAAGGGCTATGCTACATGACCAGGACATGCCCCGCTACCTATGGGTAGAGGCGTGTAGTACAACAGTTTACATTTAGAACAGGGTTCCACACAAGGTACTAGGGAAGATGACACCAGAGGAAGCTTTCACAGGGAAGAAGCCAAATGTAGGTCACTTCAGGATATTTGGGAGTTTGGCATATTGTCATATTCCAGAAGATACACATACCAAGTTAGATCAGACTGTAGAGAAGGGGTACCTTGTTGGGTACAATGAAACTTCAAAGGCATATAGGATTTTTATTCCAGGGACCAGAAGAATTATTGTAAGACGTGATATGAAGTTCATGGAGGAAAAAGCGTTTAGAAGGTCAAGAGATTTGTTAGCAGATGATCAAAGTGAGCAGCCAACAAAAGATCCAAGTCCAAGTCAAGGGCAGAAAAGCTCAAGTACAATTACTGGTACAAACATAGACTCAGGTAGTGAAGATTCACAGAGTATGGAGAAATTGGTTTAGCAGGATATGCATCTAGAAGATATAGAAGTTGATATTTCATCCTTTACAGTTGGCAGCAGGAACCGTGAGGTTCAAGACACACAAAGGGATACTCAGAAGTTTGTGGAAGCTCCTAGGAAGCGTACGAGACAGAGGAGAGAACCAGCCAATTTCAATGACTATGTGGCATTAGTCAACCAGTTGGTAGATAGTGAACCTGCTAGCTATCAAGAGGATGCACAACATCAGGTATGGCGAGATTCTATGGTTGAGGAATATACTTCAATAATGTAGAATGATGTGTGGGCCGTAGTGCCTAGACCAATAGATAGGGCAATAGTTGGATCATGTTGGATCTTCAAGATAAAGCATGGTGCAGATGGTAGCATCGAGAAATACAAGGCAAGGTTTGTGGCAAAGGGGTTATCTCTGAAGGAGGGAATAGACTATGAGGAGACATTTGATCCAATGGCCAGGTATACTTCTATACGAGCTGTAATCTCATTTGCAATGTAGATGGGATGGAAGATCCATCAAATGGATGTCAAGACAACATTCCTTAATGGTGAATTGAAGGAGGAGGTATACATAGAACAACCAGAAGGCTTTGTAGCACACAACAAAGAGACCCATGTGTGCAGATTGAAGAAAGTCTTGTACGGACTCAAGCAGGTTCCTAGAGCGTGGTATGAGCGCATTGATACATACTTGCAGGAAATGGGATTTGTGAAGAGTGAGGCAGATGCTAACCTTTACTACTTGGTGGTTGGGGGCAAGGCTCTCATTCTTGTTCTATATGTAGATGACTTGTTTCTTATAGGTGCATTAGGGCTCATAGAGGATTGCAAGAGGGACCTTTCAGAAGAGTTCGAGATGAAGGACTTGGGACTCATGCACTATTTTCTAAGCATGGAGGTGTGGCAGAAAGATGGAGAGATTTTCCTTGGTCAAGGGAAATATTGCATTGAAATCTTAAAGAGATTCAAGATGGAGGATTGCAAAGCCATGTCTACACCTATGATCACTAATTGGAGGAAGGTAGATACATCTAAGGACAAAGATGTAGATCCCACCTTATACAGGTAGTTAATTGGTTCGCTCATGTATTTGATCAACACCAGGACGGATATAACATTTGCAGTGAACTCTCTTAGTCAGTTCATGGTTGAGCCAAAGAGAGTGCATTGGACATCAGCTAAGCATGTGTTGCGTTATTTGTGTGGTTCAGCTGAATATGGGATCAGATATCTTCGAGGTGAAGGAATCAAGTTGATAGGCTATACTGACGCATATTAGGCAGGGAATACAACAGACAAAAGGAGCACTTTAGGGTGTTGTTTCAGTTTAGGATCAAGAGTTGTTTCTTGGTTCAGCAGGAAGCATAAATCTGTGGCTTTGAGTTAATCAGAATCAGAATACATTGTAGCTAGCATGGCGACATGTGAAGCTATATGGCTTCGGAAGTTGCTAGTGGCCTTGTTTGGTCAGAAGGTTGAGATTACTGTGATACACTACAACAATCAGAGTTGCATCAAGTTGTCTGAGAATCTAGTGTTTCATGATAGGTCTAAACATATAGATATCAGGTATCACTTCATCAGGGATTGTGTACAGCGAGGTATTGTTCAGCTACAATACATACCTACAGAGGAGCAGGCAACATAAATTCTGACTAAGGCATTGGGGAAGGAAAAATTTATCTTCTTCAGAGATAAGATGGGTGTCATGCATAATAGATTCCTCACTAAGAGGGAGTGTTAGTTTGTTAGCTTGGACAGTTGTTCGTCCATTTGCTAAGATTAGATAATAGTTATCTTATTGTTGAGAATGTATTAATTATTTTCTAATTATTGATTTCCTTTAGTGACACCTTGCAACCAAATTTATTATGGTTGTTAAGTTGTTATGTATCTCAGCGATTGATTGAGAATCGATCTCGGCCATTAGTGTTCCAATGAGAGTAGTATAAAAGGAGGTCATTGGGCATTTGGAGAGTACAAGTTTGGAGAAGCATTTGTAGTGCTAGGAAATGTGTTTGTAAGTTTGCAGTGATAGCAAACAATCTTACAGTGTTAGCAAGGGCGCAGTGATAGCGTTGGGGATAGCAGTGGGGGAATATCAGCGGGAGAAGTTGGGAGATTGTCGAAGTTCTGCCAGTAAGAGGCAAGGAATCTTTGTATCTCTTAATTTTCTGAACTTAATATAATTTCTCATATGTAGAACTGGTTTTCCCTTAGGGGTTTTTCCAGGGACAATTTGTCGAAAAATATTGTGTTCATTGTGTTACGCATTTCTTTCCTTATTCTTATTAGTGAAGTTGCAGTTGTGTTATTTTTCGATATTAGCTGAGAATTAGTTTTTGGCAGTTAAATAATCTTTTAAGATAGGAGATTAATAATCAGTGACTGCAATAGAATTTTCAGAATTTCCAGTATTTGAAGGTGTTGGAAACTGTCACCCAACTGCCTCGTTGGTTGATGGGGACACACATTTGTAGAGGTGTTTGGGGTTCCGCTCATACGCCTCGGGTAGCCAGGGAGACATTTAGGATGCAGAGAGAACCACACGGTTATCTGCATCACCCAGGACAACGTAGCAGTTGAACGCGGTCCGCTCAAAGTTGCGGGGGAGGCACATCCACTGGGGTTTTATCAGGTTCATTGCATGCGGCGGAGATGATTCCACATTTATTCTTAGGATCCCAAATCTTGCCACAACTTCGACCTTCCAAGCCAAGAAAAAGTCGAAGATAATACACAGATGCGACGGCAATCCGTCCAAGCCCTTGCGAAACATTATTTCTAGAAGATTTTCAAAGGGGGTTCTGATCAACGTCTAGCTTAGAGCCATGGTAGGGGTGATGGTGTTTACGTTGGCATTGCTACTACGTTACAAGCTATCCACATCGGTGTTGGGAATTTTAGTGTGGGCAGAGTGGGTGTGGTGAGGAGTGAGCACCGGGGAGACAGTAAAGCGTCTTTCCGATGGTCTGGTTGAGAGCTCCAAGAGCGGCATCAGGTGGCCGAATCCCAGAGACGACAGAAGCACAACGTGAGTTTGAAGATGAGCCATTGCAGGAGTGATACAGAGAATATTTCAAATGCATATAAATCAAATCAATGCTTGACATTATATGCATATATCTACGACTGTATTCACTCCTCCAAAAGCAAAATCCGTTGAATCTCTCCTCATTCGTCGCTGTTAAAAGATTGCTTCCAAATCAGAAAATCTTCATCTCCTTGTTCCTGTCAACACATCCTCCATTTCATTTTCAATGCACTTGTATTGCATAACCAAAACCGTCAATTTTCTACCAAGTGTCAGAATTGGCAAGCCCAGATCCAACCGAGAAACGCCTTACGACATCATAATAAGGTGTTCCAAATATATACCAAATAAAATATAATTTAAATTGATTTATGTAGCTTGTAATTAATAAAACTTTGTTGGTGTATGTGATCTTGTTTTATGTGTTAGTCATTTTGCACTAATAAACTTATACCCATCGTCCTTCTATAAGTACTTATGGATTAGAGAGATTTTTTGAAAAACTGCATTGCTTATATTTAACCAACGATGTTTTAGTTCACAACATGCAATCCATCATCAGAAAGTAGTACATATATAGTACATCTTGAAAGTACATTGTATGTTATGATTCAAAATATTATTTCACCTATACATGTTGTCACTAGTATTTAATATAGTGCAACAAGGGGAGAGCCAAACTAGGCAACCGCCTAGAACACCAGAAATTTGGGGTGCCAAAATATAAAGTTTTCTCTTATTACCAGTTATTTTTAGAACTTAGCATTAAAATAATTTACCAGAAGATTCAATAGTAATTAATTTATTAATATTATTATATGGTGACATAAATTTCACTCATAGAAATAAAAAGGTACTATAATATTAGTACAAGTAAAAAAATGACATACTTTTGAGCTCATATGATTTTGTTGGTAGTGTTACCCATTCTTTGATGTAACACCAAATTATTTAAGTTTGTAATATTTCTAAGAAAAAAAATAATTATTTTTGATAATGTCACTTGTGTAGCTAGTAGGGGTGGATATAATTGAAGTAAAGAAGTATTTAATTCTCTAATTCTATTTTTGTGTGGGAGATGTCTATTATTTTTTTAACGAAGGAATTGGTAGGTCTAGTCCAAATACCACTCTTCACAAAACTATGGGAGATGCATAAGTATTTTTATTGCTATATGAAAAAATGGTGCTTTGTTCAAGTTTGAGACCCATCACCTACTTCTATTCATAAATCGGATTTGCAAGCAACCTTGTATACAAAACTATATTTGTCACATTTTGAGTCTCTCCTATGATTGATTCTTTCCATCCATGGAAAAAAATTCATTCCTCTGTGACGATTTTATAGGATATTTTTATCCTCTATGTATAGTAATTTATTTAAATTTGTGATTTATTGTAATCCTGATGCAAATTTTAAAATACAAGAATGTAGTTGTCTTTTTTTCATTTACTTGATGAGAAAAAAATATTAACTAAAATTGTGAGAAGGGTGTCCACTCAAATTATTGCTTAGGGCGCTTTTAACCTTTAATTGGGCTCTGTTAAACAGAGAACCTAGTTAACCACACAACTCATAAATTAAAACACATCATATATTAATACAAGATAATTATAATAAAAGATAATGATTTGGTATTCACACCCCAGTCTCCATACCAATATACACACGGCTCAAAAATCGAGAGAAATCCTAAAGACAGAGTGAAATATGCAATACAAAGGACAATACACAACTCATAAATAGAGTGGTATGGTTGTTTGTTTAGTTATTTTACTATTGGAACCACCTTTATATTATAAATAGAATAATACAAAGTGTTACATAGTAAGGTGTCGGTCGATAGAGAACACAACCTCAAAAGAGTCGAAGCCCAAAGGGCAATACAACAAACGCCACAAAGGCAACCAAAAAAAGCCACAAATGCTATAGGAGACCACCATGAGGGTGAAAAAAAATAAACTATATCAAGACACCATTATGCAAATGGGGCAACAACACCTGGATGCGGAGAAAAATAATCCCTTGGCAGAAAGATGCCAAGTGTGTGAGGCTCTTCAGAAGGGGGGTTGATCATCCAACCATCCTAGTCCGACCTCTGAACACTAAGTGGAACCATGATCCCCCAACCAAGTGGAGGCGAACCACAAAACTGAGAAGCTCCCCCAGGTGGAGACCCCAAGTTCAAAGAATTGGCAACCACTTTACCACGTGCAAGAGGGCTCCAAATAGGCACGGAGGAAGAAGGGCTAGGGCGAGCCAGCGGTGGAGAAGGCCAATCAATCCTTGAGTATCTATGAGAATGGCCGCAACGTTTGGGTGGCGGTGGTGGAGGCGAAGGGTGCCATTCATCATCTGGAGGGACCTGACTCATGGTACAAGGCATGCTGCCCCAATGGTCAAACAACTGCTAGAGATGAGAAAATTCCAACACCACTTTTTGAGCTTTGGCCTGGATTTGCAAGTACATAGAAGTTAAAATTACCACCTTTTCAGCAATAGATATCTCCATAGTGAGTTTGTAGTGATGAAACAAACCATTATTCCTAGCTTTTCAAAGCTGGAAGAGAATAACATAACGAAGAAAATGCCAAAGAGAAGCAATGTAAGAAGGCCAGTTATCATAATACCCAAAAAAGGTAATTTTCAAATTAAAAAACTCAGGGTGTGTTGGCGAGAAATTTTTTTGGGTGGACAAACTTGTGGATTTCTTGCCAACGCTCTGGGAATCTAAGTCCCTCTACTTAACCAGTGCAACTGACGTATATGCATGCATGAGTAAAGGTGGATTTTCCTGGTGGCCTTGTGGCTGGGGATCTAATAGGGGCACTCCACTGACCCTGCGGAAAAGCTAGCAATCTCTTGCTAGGGAAGACTTTGTCTGAAGAGTGGGAAAGGGGAGTGAGAAAAGAGGTAGGATAACTAATGTTGCAAGTAGAAAATTAGATTCCTACACACACTAGTTAGAAATTTCATCACATGCACTAAAATTAGGAAGAAACAATACTGTAAACAACAACAAAGCCAATTAGAATTTAATGAACACAAAGTATCAGTAAACCCCTTAGTAAAAAAAGGCTCAAAACTCCTTCTTGTATTGATGCTCAAGCAGAAATTGTACATAGTATGAGAATGGAAGACATTGAGAATAGGGGAAAAGTGGCAAAATCTTTTCACTCACAAGTGAGAAAAATATCTCTCATGAACTTACAAGAATAAAACCAACTAGAATAATTTCAGAATTATAACCCCTTGGAATGAAGAGCTCATTACAATTTATAGCACTAAACTTGACCCCTCATCTTCCTGATGCTCTTTCATATTAATCATTTTGACTTTAGATTATTCATATTCCTATTTGAATATTAAGTCCCTTTTATAAAAATAAGGTAACTTAAATTTTACATCATGTCTCTAAAGTCACTTTAAGACATATCAAAAAATGCAAACCCTCAACGCAAAATTATAACATATAGGAGAGAGAATGTTGGGGGGAAGGAGGAAAAGAAAGGATGTTGCCCCTGATGAAGTCTACAAATCCTTGTTGATTGAAAAATAAGTGCAGTGATACTCTGAATTTTCGAACTCCTTGCACCCTAAGAAACTCCTTCAAATTAGCTCATGAATGCTTGCCAAGTTGAATGAATTGTTTCGCTGATGACCACAACTTCAAGCTTGCGTATCATATACCTGTGACCCGAACTATGTAGTGAGTGTCGAAAAACATTTTCTAGTTCCTTGAGATGGACCTTAATTTCCCTATGATCAATGTCCACAGATGATCTAGAATGATGGTGTTGACCTGAATGAGCATCCTTCTATGTCCCATTGTGCTAAACTTTCCCTTTGAGAACAATCTGTTATTTTTAGTGAGTACAGATGGGGAAAATTACTATTTTTAGTAAGTGTCGTAGTTTAGCTTTTCCCAACCTCAACTGGATATGGTATCTTGAATTATTTCTTCTTATTGTGTTGCTCTCGCATTTTGGACCAACTAGCTATTTATAGCAGGGGTTTGTGGAACCACTTACTATTTTTAGTAAGTGTCAATTGCGAGCTGAGATGACCTTTTTGATGACTTTGCATGCGATACTCCCTCTGTGTTCATTGCCTTATTCATAGCCTCTTCAAATGGTGGATTACCCGAAGCAATAGACCCCTATGTAGGAAGGCATGCTATTTTTAGTAAGTGCACCACGGATGTCAGATTGTGACAAAACAGGTCTTGAAAATCTAGGTTTTATTTTAGGGTTCCACGCTCCGCATTTTGAGTAATTCCTTCGTCTGAACAAGTGGGAAAATGAGATTTCCATTTGCGGGGCCAGAATACTAAAAAAAACATAGCCCTCCATATCCATAAAAAATATGGACTTCATGGCACGAAAACTAGTTTACGTGAAACTAGATTTTTCAACGATCATTCCCTTCAATTTTCGTGTGATTTCGCCCACTTGAACCTTGAGAAGTGAAGAGGTAGCTCGATGCATTTTTCACAGATGTTCTTCATGTGACAAGGAAGAAATATGATGAAAAATCAATCCTTCGTATCCATAAAAAATAGGGACTTCATGGTGCAAAAAATAGTTCACGCGAAACTAGATTTTTCAACGATCATTCCCTCCAATTTTTGCGCAATTTCGCCCACTGGAACCCTGAGAAGTGGAGAGGTAGCTCACTAATTTTTTCCACTAATGTGTCATGGCATCCATTAATGGAGCTTGAAATTTATAGGTATGGTATTTGTCTCCGTTCGCGATGATATCAACTCCATTGTGATATGTTTTTCCTTCATGTCTCATTGGTGAAATTTCTCTTCAATCTGGTTGTCGGTTTGATGGGAAATTGAGATTTGTTCTTCGTGGAGCCGGAAGAAAAATTTATTTGCTGAGAGAATTACTTTCCACAAATGGGAGGTTTGAATATGATTTTTTAATGGCCTTCAAGAGAGAAGAACTCAACAACATACGGTTTGTCAATCCGTGCACTAGTTTGCAAGTTCTTCTCGATTTTCGGTTTCACGACAATGAAGATTTTCAAATTTCTTCTTCTTCATTTTTCATTTGATCAATATTTCTTCTGGGACCTATTTGTTTTTATGTTTTTGAGGATGTGGTTAGTGTGGTTGATCTGGTTCAAGGTTCATCAATGGTGTGATCAAGTTACAGAGCTATGGTGGAATGAAGCTGTGCACAGGAGAGTTAGATGTTAGAAGCGGGAAACAAGCGTGTTTTTTAAAATCTTGAAATAAATTTAAGAAGGTAGATGGGTTATTTTTCCAATGTTTGATGTCCCTGACCTATGAGGGACATCAAATTTCATGGTGAGCAAGGTGATGACATGTGGCAGAGATCCGATGGTAGGGAATGAAGGCTAAAAATCAGCTTTAAAGCACCGAAGGGCTGGAAGCTGGTCATATGGGTGACCAGAAGTATCCCTTAGGGTTTGGGTGGATTTTCCCATGTTTTATGTCCCTGAACTATGAGTGACATAAAATTCCACAGTGCTCCTGGTGATGACACGTGGCAGCGATAAGACGGTTGAGGCTTTGAGCTCCCGCAAGCACCTGGGGGCTGAACTAGCGATCCTGGAGGTCACATGAGGATCTAGAGATCATATAGGGGATAGGTGAATTTTTCCATGGTTGATTTCCCTAACCTTGGGATGTGAGGAACAAAAAATCTCGCTAGGCTCCTGGAGCTGACACGTGTCCTCCCAAAATTTAACTAAATCCCGAACTCTCTCCAAGAGGACAACTTGAAACGACGATAGCTTGAGCTCCCAATGGAATTTTTTAATGAAATTTTATATGATCCTTACTAAAAATGGCCTTTTGAATCCAATGGTGGGGCTATTAGGTATTTATTCCTCCATTTGATCCCTGAAAAATAGGATTTTTGATTTGGTATTCCACTTGTGCATGAGAAAAACTACTTATAGACCCTATGCTCAAAAGTGTTGTGAAAAATATAATTCTACCATATTCTAGGGATTGGATTTAAATTTTTGAAGATGTTTTGTTTTTCTCCTAACTCCATCCGGAGCTCTTGGAATCACCTTCGGAAGTTCAACAATTGTTTTGGCCTGTGCATTGCCTAGGCCTGTGAACCCTAATTTTGGTGAAACTGTCCCAACTTCTCCAAGTCCTTCCAGAATATTCCTGAATCACTTCCATGATGTCCTAAGGCCTTTGAATTTCCTCCACGTCTATTTTTGATTTTTTTCTCCGCTCCATGGGGTCACTACAGTCCTAGGAAGGCTAGTGATAACCCTTCCCACAATCCCCTAAAGCTTGCAACTTTTAATGAAATACTAAAATCACCTAGGGGGAATGAATGGAATTTTCTAAACCATCTAGGGGGATGAGATAACATCAATCAAGAGGTCACTAGACTGACTGGGTGGACTTGATGTGCCTGAGAATGATACATGACATGAAAATTTTGGCACAGGGGTATAGTTGTCATGCTCAGAAATTGTCAATTTCCCTGTTGCACATTTGCATGTAAAAAAAGTGATAAGGATGGAAAAGAGAATGGATCCAACACCAAGCATTTTGAGCATGGTAAAAAACCATAAAACATGTTTAAAAGACTCATGTCGACCACAACAAGGACATTTGGGGTTAGGAATGGCGATGTGGCTTAACCGTTCCCCCAGCAGAAGGCCTTGGTAAATCAGACACCGGAGTAAAAAATTCAACTTGGGATCAAATAGAGGGTTCCATGCCCGATGGAGACGCTAAAGCCAGGTGGAAGGGGAGGAGTGCAAGTTCCATCTGGAGTTGAACTTGTCCAAAGTAGGTGAAGTAGGAGAAAGTAAATAATGATGACTCCATAATCATATTTCAAGATGGGAATATCCACATTCCATCTCCAATCTTTCCACCAGGCAAGAGGTGGTTGAAGGCCAAGCTTGTGCAACATGACATCTGACATAAGAGATTGAATTCTCAAGTTAGAAGGAAAGTTTGAATTGGCTAACTGGAATTTCTATTTTAAATCAGGCCATGGAAGCCAATCTCTGTTGGAGACTAAATCTCTTATGGTAAATATTCCCTTTCAAAACAACCTCACAACCTTAATGTCCGACAATTCTGCCAACAAAAAAATTATCTGAAAAAATAGGTGACCACCATATATTATGATCATTGAAGGATATACCAGTTCGGAAGCCATCATCGGCCCAACACATTAGATGTTTCACAGACTCAAAGGCCTTCTAGATGCTTTTCACCATAAACGTACCAGTTATTTTAACTGGCACTCTAGTAAAAATTAAGGTATGAAAGCCAATGTTCTTCTAGAATTTTTTACCATAAGGAGAACCAAAGGAAAAACAATGTCTTAAGATAATTTTATAGGCGTTGTTTCAGTGAATACAAAAACTGACCCATTTGGCACAAAGGGAGATACTTTTCCTATAAACATCAATGACACCCATACCATACTAATCCCTTGGAAGCGTGCAAACGTCCCAAGCCATTCTATGAAAACCTCCTTGTTTGTAACTCAACTAAATAAAATACCTTAACAACTTGGCCAATTTGTTAAAGGAATCCCTAGAGGGATACCAACATGTTGCATACTAAACTTGAGTTGCTTCCAAAATTTTAGTGCAAACTTGGAATTTTTTGGCCAACGATAAAGGTGTAGAGACCGACTTTTTCACTTTCTGCTCAACCCGATCAATCAAAAACTGCCACAAGTGGAGGATTCACTATCAAAAACAAAGGGGATCCCTAGAAACCGAAACCTTTCTCCTTGACGAATCCACTTCCAGGGGTAAGCCGCCAACCAATCCGGCTTGGGCCAAGGACTTTGGAGGAAACCCAAAGATTTAACAAGCTGAACATTAGACCCCAAGGCTTTGCAAAAACTGTCAAGGCAAGAAAAAGTCTCCTAGATATTTTTCTTCGATTCAACTAGAGTGAGAAAAAATCATCGACAAAGTGGCCATTGATGGGTTGTGTCTTGTGATAAGGAAGATAAATCCCCCGAATACATGCTTAATCTACTCTGTTGGTAATAAGATAACCAAGCGCGTCAACGGAAAGAAAAAAAGGGCATGAGCAAGAGGAAACCCACGTCATATGGAACGATACAACCCAATAGCAGACAATTGCCGACCATTAATAGTAAGATAGGAAGAAGCATTAGCAAAGAGAGTCTACACTGCATTGATAAAATAATTACCAAAACCCAATGCTCGAAGCATAACAAGGATGAAAGGCCACTCAATACGGTCATAAGCCTTTTCAAAATCAATTTAAAAAAAATCACCCTTTGCAGAGAAGTTTGGGCCCATTCTATGCCTTCCTAGACAACAATAAGATTATCCAGAATATAGTGAACTTTAATAAAATCAGATTACTCGGGTCGCTCAATCTTAGGAAGCAAGGGAGTAATACGTAAGGAAAGAGCTTTAGCCAAAATCTTGTAGGAAATATTGAGAAGGGTGATAGGTCTCCAATTAGTGATGGCCTCTGGGTTCCTAGCTTTGGGAATGAATTTAATATTGCCTTTGTTAATAACCTTACCCCAGGATTGGTTCTGTAAAGCCTCCTAATACACCTTCAACAAATCCTGGCAGATAAAGGGCCAAACAACTTTGTAAAATTCATAGGGGAAACCATCTAATCCCAAGAGATTTATCATCAACCATACAATTGAGGGAATTGTGAGGTTCTTCAACAAAGATAGAAACATCACAATGCTTCATGTCTCGTTTAATCAACTTACATGGGACCACCTCAATGCATTTCTGTAAGGCTGCTTTACTTTCGGCTGAAGGCTCTTGGGCTTGAAAAACCAAGGTATAATGATCCACAAAATCCGAAGAGATCTTTTGGGAGAGTGGTAAACCAAGAGTGAGCCAGTTAAATAGCCTTATTTTTCTCCCTGACATGCTAGGATCTAAGGCATTTAAAGAATTTTTTATATGCTCGATCCCCAGTTTGTAACCAGTGTATTTGAGCACGAACTTGCACCCCCTTAGCTCTGTGATGATTAATAATTTTCAGTTGATGTCTGAGCTACAAAAATCGAACTTGGGTGGGCACATTAAAAGATTGGGACTCTAACAACAATGTTGTCCTTTGAAATTCCTATTGAAGTGCCACATCAGTTTGTTTCTGCACTTGGGCCACCTGTTTGCCAAAATGGCAAAGAAATTTAGTCGTCTGCAGAATCACTTCGTTCTACCAAGATATCCAACTGGTGGCAAGCAGCGGACCTGGCGCCATATTCCAGACTTGTCCTACAAGAGACAAAACCCCAGGGTGACTATGCATAGAAACATTCAAATAAAATTGCGTACTTGGCACTTTGAGAGTGGCCCCACTCCACATAACCATGAAAGAGATAGGGGTGTGATCTGACAAAAGAATGTCTGACCAAGTGGTGACCGAAGAGCAATCGTTATTTGTCAGCTCAAAGGTCTGCTGCTGAGATATCATGACACGATCCAACCTTTTCAGAACACACGTAGATCCTTCTCAAAAATTGGACCAAGTAAACCAATTTTGAGAAGTAAAGTCCCGCTGCCTTTTATAAAGTGGGTCTTTAATACTCCATCTATTTTTTAAATAAAACCAAGCTTCCCGCTCTCCAATGCACCAACGCATAAGAAGGGCCCCCAGATTGTCCTCGGGATGTTCAACCATATTAAAATTGCCACAAAAAATCCAATATGAAAGGGGAAAATTATTTCCCAACCAACACCATAATGTTGACCTTTCTGGGCCATCATTAGGAGCATATATATTTAACACACCAAGCAAAAAACCATTAAGATTCAAAATAACCCACATGACCCGATTGCCATGATCGTGACCTGTGGCAGAAATCATGACAGAAAATCTAGGAGACACAGAAATAGAAACACCACCTTTTCCTTCCAAGTGAGAAGAATAATAATGCATGTAATTCGATGCAATACACATTAAGGAAGTATGAAGAAGGAAACCTGTAATTTTAACCTCTTGTAAACAAATAATATCAAGATTACCAACTAATTAACAAACATGCTTCACATAATATTTTCAGGAGGATTCTGGGAGTCCTCTAACATTCCATGAGAGACAATTCATGGAAGCTCAGACATGATCAACTCCTCCCCCTTCCCATCCTACAACATATTTGCCGAGCTTAAAATACCAAAGCTATTGGAGAGAAAAACAAGTTGTTTTGAATTAGGTGGATCCGTCGGCATGGTGCGGCGCTTAGGCCTGCCCGACCAAAACACCTCCACAAAGTTCTCTCTAGGAGGACTTTGGGAACGGTGTTAGGAGGATGACATGGTAGAAACTATCCCAGAATTCCTTTTTTACGGAGTGGGTTGGATCTGCACAGGCGGGGAGGGTTGAGCAGGTCAAGGCAGCGCGGGAGACGAGGGAAATGGAACTGATTGTTGCTTAGAAGAAGGTGGGGGAACCGTAGAAGCGGATTTACCACCAACACCTTTCTTATTAGCCACAGTAGTCCATTCCTTGGAGACAACTACTTGCGAACCAGAAGCAGATTGATTGATAGCATAATTGGTGCGTTGAGAAAGAGGGCAGTCAAAAATACGACGGTCAGTAGCTTGGCAATGAAAACGGGTGTTGTGTAAGTTGAAATAAACAATTTTATATGAGATACGCATGGACCCAACCTAGATGTCAATGTGGTCCCGCAAATCAGAGGCTAAATCAACCTCAACACAAACCCGTTTACGAGGACGTGCGTAAAAAACGGCCAGGCTCATGAAAAATAACACAGCTAAGGGGTCGACCAATATCATTCAAAAAAGGCCAAAATTGTAATGGTAGCCCCGGTAGCTCCACCCAGACAAGAACTCGAAGGGAGACTTGATCGGATGGGCTAAAGTCGGGAGACCATTTGGACAGAGCAAACAAAATATTGCCAATATACCAACAAGCAGAATGCTAAAAAACATGCTGGACTTGCGACGACTCACGAAAAGTAAAAAAATAAAACCCTTTGGTGAGATTTCGAACACCAGTGACCTAGATACCGACTGTCTCCCAATGGTTCGTAATCTAGTTATGTAAATACGACTCGGACGAGATATGACCACAGAAATAAGCTATTAAACAATTATAATGATAAAACTAAACATCGAGATCAACAAAAACAAGATCAATAGAAACATCCGAAGGGGTTTCAAAATCAATACCTCATCGTACACCTTCGGAACAAATTTCCTCGCGTATTTGGGAGCTATCTTCACCACCGTTTGCAACAGATGTTACAACAAGAGGGTTAGTGGCTATTATAAAGGCAAGCGCCACCCAAAACGGGTGGAATAAATGCCCAAAATGCTATGAAAAATAATAGGTAACATGATACAAACTTGAAAAGACCGATACAAAAAACTAACACGAGCGAAGGCATGCAAGCATTTGGTGATACGTTTTGTGAAAAAGAAAAAAGCAAAAAAAAAAGCAATTGTGAAGGGTCTCTTGAACGGACAAGCAATAAACTAGAAAAGAATGAGCACAAAGTGGCTAATGGCTTGGAACATTTTAATGGCGTCTTAGTCTTAAATAATTTGTATTATATTTTAATGGCACGCTATTTTTCGTTAGGTAAGGGATTTGTTAATATGTCTCCACGATGCCAGCTTTTCTCGGTAAGTTGTTGACATTTGTAGTGAGACGTCTGAATATTTAAGTAAACTTATATTTTCGACATTTGTCAGAAACCGACCTTAGCTCAGTTGGTAGAGCGGAGGACTGTAGTAGGACGTCAAATCCTCGAGGAATCCTTAGGTCGCTGGTTCGATTCCGGCAGGTCGGAAGTAATTATCATTTTTCTTTTGTTCCCCCCGTTTCGGTAGAATGTTGATTCATAGAATGACCACCAACAGATGATTAATTTGACAATGTCCACATTATATTTGCGTACATGGAACTAAGTTGTATAAATTTAAATTATTCAATAATCTAAGTTGCGTTGAGGTGGACCTCACTACCTAAAGACATGAAAACATTATGGATTTTTTGGTGAGTTTCCTTCGTTTCGCATAGGAAGTGATGTGCATTAATTTTCATTTCATGACACTTTTGTTTGTTTATTGGCAATCATCAACACACAATAAGATTAGGGATTGTGCCTCATGTTGGACTACCTAGTGTGAGCAATAAAATCTCAAGTTGAGAGTTTCTATGCTAATAATTAGAACATAGCAATTTGTTTAGAAACTTGATTTTAAAAGTTTATGACTATTTTGTAGAGTCAAACAACATGAGTTTCATCTACTCAAAAGATATAAAATCTCAAGTTGAGAGTTTCTATGCTAATAATTAGAACATAGCAATTTGTTTAGAAACTTGATTTTAAAAGTTTATGACTATTTTGTAGAGTCAAACAACATGAGTTTCATCTACTCAAAAGATATGGCGAGTGATGAAATATATTCAACATATCCTCCACCCTCTAGGAATTCTAAGGGGAGATGAAAGGGGGAAAACACCACTTTGTCTTGCAAGATGATTACCTTCATCTAAACCAATATTATCTTACATAATCAATTTGTAGTACTAGCACACTTGAAGTGACCAAGGAGAATCACATATGGAGAATTCCCCCATGAATTTTATTTCATGGAATATGCACGACCTTTAAAGTCTTCATGAAAATTTTCTTCTAGATTTTAATAACTGGGTGCCTTAGAATTTTTTTTTCAAGAAGTGAAAGGTCTTTGGTTTTCTTCTACGATTTGCATTTAAAAAGAAATGGGCTAACATTGCACAATTCTCCACCTCACACTAGGACGATCATGGTAGCCTCTTATCCGAGAGAATCCTCACTCTAAATCAATCATGTGGTTTGCACAAGTCATGAAACTGCTTGCATACGATAGAGCTCATCAAGAAATTTCTGACACCTTTTGAACAGGGAAAAACAAACGTCGTATGAGGAAGATACAACCCATTGAAATTTCTCTTCAACTAGCAAAAATAGAACATTCGGTCGCATAAAGATGAGGTCGCATGATGCAAACATGAAAAGTGGATGGATACGGGGACGACAAGTGGCAATTTTCTAGTGCTCAAAAATTGGTTTGTACCTATCGTATTCAATGGTTGATGTGGGGCCCACATGATGTGTCAACTGGGGTCCCAACAGCTGGTGGGGTCCAATTGTTTTCAAAAGGGGAACCCTACCGCCTTTCTTCACATTGCATTGTATGAGTTTTTCCTTATAAACCTTATGGAAGACCAATTTTTGCTAGCTATATGTGGGACTAAGTTCCCAAATTCGTCAAAGAGTAGACAGTCATCTTGAGCGAGTCACACAAACAACTCGACGAGTTGGACCGAGCTCTACAGAGCCATACAACTCAGCAAGCCACCTCATATCATGCTAACTCTTCGCAAATAGTTAGGGATCTTGGTGAACTTCTACAACTCAAGTGTTAGCTCATACATTTATCTACCACAATTGAGGCGAGTCCGAGTTCTAATAGAGCGAGCTGAGTGCCAATCCCAAGGGGCTTTTAACAAACCCAATTCAAATGTGACCTAAGCGACGTATAAACCAATGCAACCGAGCCTTTTAAAAGACAATAGTTTTTTACAATGCAATCCATGTGGCATCATTCTAAACTGCACAGTGAAGCAAAAGATATACGTGTGAGTAGGGATTGAATTGAAAGATTTTAATGATGTCCACGAGGCCAAACAACCTATGGGACCCGAAAACAAAAAAAAATCCCACCAAATACATCAAAGAAACCGGCCCAAAACCACTACTACTTTTTCTCAATTTTGTTGCTAATCTTGAGCCTTGTATTATGGATTTTAGTCAAGTAATATGTTGTTTTTGCAATCGTATCCTCTTTAAACAAGGTTGTGAGAGCTTCTGTTTTTAAAAAATTAGCATAGCTATTCCGAATGTCCTCATATGCTACACAGTCCATTAGGAAATGCCATTCCATTTCCATAGACCCTGAAGTTTGTAGAACCGAAAAAATATTTTAGACCAATCCTCTTTCGATGTTGTCCATATTCTTGTTTCACATCTGAGATGATGTGAACTAGTTTTCAGCTGGGCAATTAACATTTTAGCTTTCCACTTTATTTCTGCCGCCATATAGTGCTTTTGCTCATGATCACATGTGGGATTAAAGTTCTTGACATAATATTCTCTTTTTCTTCCCAGTTGTTTCGTGCACATGGCAGTTTTGACTTTCTCTCTCACATACTTTTTGATATCCCCATTAGTGTTAGGATATTCCTGCATGTTAATTCTACAATTCTTCATCCACTTTTCATTCGACTTCATCCAAGTGCGCTTCCTGCTATTCAAATTTTCTTCCACTATTATCTTTGGAAACCAGAGACCATCCATGCTTTCCACTTTCTTCAAATACCCCAAAATTTGAATCAAAGTTGTTGCCTCCATCAGGAAGGCCCCAACTTCAGCAAGAATGATCTCATAATGAACATTGGATTTTATTTTGAAGCTACTTGTGATAAAATGTTTTTGTAACCTTTCTATTTGTCTCCATTTCAGTACCGATGTGTTACTGTCCCAAACTTCACAACCATATAAAACCACCAGAGAAACAAGCAACCCAAAAAGAGTCAACTTGGTGAGGGTTGTACTAGTGCTACATGTATTACCAATAAAGAGAGATCTAAATTTTAGTGAGCTGCAGTCCGAGGAAAAGTATATCAAACGAGCGCTAAAAGTTCCATAAATAGAAACAGAAAAGTAAAACAGAAAATCTGAGAGAGGTTTTTGTTCATAGATATTTGTTTAACAAAAACCTCATTCATATTTGCTACAGGTTTTACCAATGAAGAGAGATCTAAATTTTAGTGAGCTGCAGTGCGAGGAAAAGTGTATCAGACGAACACTAAAAGTTCCATAAACAAAAACAGAAAAGTCAAATGGAAAATCTGAGACAGGTTTTTGTTCATAGCAATGTGTTTAACAAATTTTTCATTCAATTTTGCAACAGGTTTTACCAATGAAGATAAATATATCTTTTAGTGAAATGCAGTCCAAAGAAAATGCGTATTAGACAAGCATCAAAAGTTCCACAGTCAAAAACAACAAAGTCAAATGGAAAATCCGAGAAAGGTATTTTGTCAAAATCATATTTTGAGGAAAATCCTCCTTCCAATAATGTAGAGGAATAAAATCGTTATGATTCTTCTTACCGAAAATCAAGGGGAAGATTTGGGAGCAAATCTTCCCAAAATAAGTGAGATAAGACTTTGACTCCAATAATATATCTCTCTCCATATTTTGTGGAGATGGAGATCTTAGTTGTTAAGATTGGAATAAAGATAAGATCATATTGTATTTCCTAAAATAAGGAGTTGGTTGGATGCATGAATTATAAATGCAACCTTCCACAGTGAGATATGTAATTCTTTTCTCCCAAGAAATAAAGATCTGTTCTTTCTTTCCAATCTTTTGAAGTAAAGTTATTCTGCAAGTTTTGAATTAAAAGTATGAATTAAGTCCTCTTCCAAGGAATGAGCTAGCCACTCATTCCAAGGAAGATGGATCAATGTGTTAATGTTTGTTTCTTTATTTCTGTAGTTTTCCTTTTGTTGTAAACTTCTGATTTCATGTTATGTGATCCTTCTTCAGTACAATTTTTGTTGTGAACTTGTAGGTGTCTTTTTATTTTTCAGTTATTTTTAATTCAACAATTTCATTTATGCAAGTTTCATTTCTTTCATGCAACCTTTATTTATGCAAGTGTGATTTCCTTTATGCAAGTGTGTTTACATTTCTGCAAGTGTGCATTTAAATTTCTGCATGTGTGTTTTCAATTTATGCAAGTTTGGATTGTGTTTAAGGGAGTTACTTTCCAAGATCTTCTTCTCTTAATGCATACAGCCTTCGGACACCAACCCAAATTGACATTATTAATGACGAGGATTGACGACCCTCATCACATACTTTGAATCAAAGTAACATGGTAAGCAATGTGCAATCACATAATATTAGAAGAAAACAATAATACATCTAATCAAGATCTAAGCTAGTATTTTTGAATTTTTACAAATATTTGAGTGTTTTTAAATTATTAGAATATGAAATAAAATGACTAAAAAAGGGGAGTAATTTTTCCTCCATTATATGTGTGCAAAGTGAGGTTCATGTAAATAAGTGTGCCCTCAACAATCGCATTTAAACCTAGAATAAGAGTGTTTCGTCGAGTAGCAAAGGGGAATAATATGCCCCCAAGTGTAAATGCCATGGTGATATATCCAATGAGGATAGGGGCGAGTGCCCACCATCTACTAGTGTGATAGATGTATGCATGTGGACATGATCTAAGATTTGATGATACCTAGAAAGTGCATAGGAAAAGGTATGTGGAGAAGGATTGTATCATTCCTGCGGGGAATGATACCACGAAGGAGGCCTAGATGTTCCAAGTGCAAGATGTATCCTATGTGTAGACCTATGCCAATGAGGTCGAATATGAGATCGATGTAGCTATCGTGAGTGATAAGCAAAAGTCACATGTGTAGGAGACCTAGATGAAGATGTGGAAGTAGAAAAGTAAGGGAGAGGATCCCTAGATGACAAAGTAGTGCATGTCAAAGCCATATGATTGTTAGTAATAGATGTAATGGTAGGTGTAACATCAAGTGAAGGTGTAGGAGCGATAGAATCTAGGGATAAAGTTGTCAATGGTGGGATGCCTCAAATAGTGCTAATGTGATGCTCATGGACAAACTTAAGACATAAATGAACTTAGATGGTATATCTTTATCAACCCTAATCCAAAGGAGTCCTAAGACCATGTCATAATGCACAACTGTAGTTCCAACAGAAAAATTCATAGAGATAATGAGAGGCCCTACAATGACAGGGAGAATGATATGCCCATGAGAAGTAGGTGATCTATGGATCATATGAGATAATGGAAAATTGATAGCTTGCAAGAAAGATATTGAACATGCATTGCGCTTGTAAGTAGGATGCACCATAACATTGTTAATGTCAGGTTCACCAAATGATTTAATGAAATTAAATCTTATCAGAGGATTGAGATCAAATAGATATAATAGTAATATGTAAGAGCTATCATGTAAGAGACAATAAAGTGTAATCAGTAGTGGGATAATAATGACTTAGCTTGTATTCAGAGATCTAGAATGATTTTGGGATGGAAACTAGGCAGAACAGGATGGATCTGGGCTAAGTAAGCTTCATCTAAAAAGTGACATCTTAAACTCATTTGAAAAGAACCACCCAGAGAAGGACAAGACCCTCCAGGTGTTAGTGCCTTGGAAAATAATATGCTTTTGATCTTTTTAGGGTCTGAACTTGTCTTCTTCCTTTCGCTCTTTGTCTCATCCACTTCGTTGTAGGGTTCCTATATCACACCTACACCTGCAAAACAAACCCTAACTACCTAGACATGGCTCAAGAAAACATTAGATGAAACAAATAATGCATATGACTTATTCAGAATGACCTCAACGATGACCCCAATGTGATTGTCACTGAGCACTGCACTATATTTCAGACTTTATATAGTTCTTTTGTGTGTGTGTGTGTGAGAGAGATTGAATTGTGTTCCTTGAAGCTAGGTTTCTCTTCTGCCAATTGCACCAAGATAACAGGCTACAACTATTTTCCCCCAAGATGAATGTGTGAGATGGAATTCAGAAATAGCCCCTCCTATGCAGTGAATAACGCCTCCCAAATGCAGTCCTTGAATGTCTTTTTCCGAAGTATTAGATACGAAGTAATGGCCTAAATTACCTAACCCCTAATAATAGTGAGTAAGTCATGTATATATATGATTCCCTTGTTTTACTTTAGTCATTAACAACCAAAAAGGCCAACACAAAGTGATAACAAGTAATGTAGCATTTCAAATATGAGAAAATGAGGGAAAAGGCTAGAAGCACCCAAAGAAGATAGTAGCATACAGGCACTCCTGTCCCTAATAGGTGGTACTGTATGGGATACTCGGAGGATACAACAGAAAATATAGAGTTGGGTCACATGTTGTCCAATTTCCAAAAGTAAAGGTGTAGTGTCAGAAAATCAAAGGATAAAAAGTATAAGAAGAGAAAACAATGTAAATACAAAGCAAAATAAGTGTTGTTAATGCCTAGTTTTCTTTCTTAGGAATCATGCATATAATGACATACTTAGAGGTGCGATGTAAATAGTAATTACATGATTTCGTGTCTACATTTTCACATCAGAAAATTATGTAAGAAATATTGCTCATTATTTACAATCTTGAACACAAGAACACACTGCAAAAACTGACAAAAAAATTGTCACCATATCTTCTATGTGGCTCTATCGTTGGTAACTAACGAGAGGTCGTTGATTGACCTTTAACCTCCTGTGCTTCCATCCTTTAGTGTCTCACTACTCAATCAGGAAATATAGCTTTGAGGCTTAAATATTTCTGTATTGTATTTATTTTCACAACTTCCCCCCACAATGAGAAACTAGTTGAATGTCAGTTTCTATCGAAAATACATCCATTACAATGACCGAATTAGACATTGATGACATTATTATTGACTTTGACAAGATAATACACATATGCATACATTAGTTAGAAATACCATAACAATTAAAAAAGACTATTGAAAAACACAAATAAACACTCGACTCTTTTACAATAAATGAAGTATTCGGACAATATATCATGTTAAAATAACAACACTTTTAATAACTTGAACTTACACAAAATGAACTTCATGGTTTGACTCTAACTTTGGCAATAAGACTTTTAAAGAAAACTCTTTATAACTTTGATTAAAATGAAACTCCCGTACTATGAGAAAATGAATAAAATCTAAAACTCAAAGACTTCTTCACTAGATAATTGAGCAACCTATGATTAATAAAACAAACTCTAGAAGTAACACTCGAATACCATATGTGTGAGATAAGAGTGAGAAGCAAAGACAATAAGACTTGAAAAGGAAAAGAGTCGATCCACACAGCATAAAGAAGAATGGAACATGAGTATCCATGTATTCTCCGCATGCAGAATTGTTTGCATGGAATAAACACTGTTGGTGGCACCGACTAGACTCTGAAGATATTCCATGCTTATTTATTCAAAAATCGACGTCATTGAACTGAAGAGTTTCCAAGTAGACACAGAGAACACTACTCTAGATGCATAAGAAAGCAGTTGCCTGCCATACCTTATGCAGGGAGATTAATATTGTCAAATATTAATTTCATAGATTTTTTAATGTATTATGTTCTCTCACACTCCTCCTCTTTGACGTTGGTTTCAATTCTCTCAATGACATAATTTGGGCTTCCTTTAACAAGGTTGTAGCTCACATGAAAGGTACAAATAGTAATCAAGACTCCATCCAACACACCAGAAAAACTCTTCTGATTTGATACCACTGATAAGAAATGAAGGAGCTTATACAAAAATTTAACTCATGCAAATAATAATAGAGCTAATTGCACAATATTAATTTTCTACTACATATATTAAATTGCATATTCCATACTTACATAGGAAGACATTTCCTATACACGGGATAATGAGATCCCTCCAAATTCTCACTCACTAACCATCTAAACAATACGGAATATATTGTTGTTATAACAATATTTTCAACTAACCAATAATCTAACCATATTATAATCTTAACTATATGGTAACTTACAAAAAGTTAAGTATTATTTACCCTACAGTAAATAATCTGACAATGTAAATACTAATTTACCAAACCAATATCATGTGAACACTATTTTTTTCTAACAAATTATCTCTTTACTTTTGGACATCACTTAATGTGTTACTCAGTTGAGCATTTCTTGATTCATCTTTGGAGCTTTCCGGACTTAAACGCCCAATAGGCGACAACAGCGGTCGACATTGTCGTCCCCCTATGGGCGCTTCTGTCCCTTCACTTGTGTCCTTATATTTTAAAATAACACACCACTTGTTTATCTTTTTTAAATTTGTATTGATTACTTTGAGTCAACTTTTAGGGTTGTTAACATCAATATTTAAGCAAAAGAATCATATATATACATAGCCTATTCATACATAAAGAACATGCAAGAGTGAACTAAGCAAGCTACTACACCAATCTAGCAACTAAGGAAACTACTCTTGGGAAAGGGACTGCATTTGGACTACATTATTCACTACATAGGAAGGGGCAAATTTTGAATTTCATAACACACTTTATCTTGGGAGCAAAGTAGTTGTATCTTGTAATCTTAGTGCAACTTGCACGAAGGAAACCTAGTTTTAAATGACACGATTTTTACACACACACACACCAAAATTAAATTGAGTCTGAAATGTAGTGCAACACTCGGTGACAATCACATTGGGGTGACCGCTGAGGTCAGTCCAACTCAAGCATATGCATCTTTTATTTAGTCAAATGTGTGTTTGAGTCTTGTGTAAGTAGCTAGGGTTTGTTTTGCAGGTACATGTGCGACGAGAGAACCCTATAGTGAAGTGGATGTGGCACATAATGAAGTGAAGGTGAAATTATCATACACTAAAGGAACCAAATCTGTACCTATCGCTAGGACACAAACACTTAATTTGGACACCGGCAGTAGGAGATATTGTCCTCTTTTGGGCGATATTGTCGCAGCACAACTACCATGTCACTATTTTTTAGACAAAGCATACACAATTCAAATTGAGCCTATTCCACCATCAATCCAGTGCAAATCTAGTCCATTCAACTAGATATTAGCTAAGTCACTCATATCCTCTTGTTGGTTGCACTTTCTCATCATTGTACTTTGATATATTGTGTGGTTTTGATATATCTGATTTACTCTTTTGTTAAATCAATATCTTGAAACTTTCTTGGTTGTTGTAACTGTTCCGGGCCAATTTTTACCATATTTGACTTTTGTTTTACCGAAAACAATCATCTAAGGGCCAAATATTAAATGTTAATATTTTTTTGGTATTTTTAAGACTTTGAAGATTGACTATTGTTTTTATCCCGACATGAATTTGAGTTGAAACTTGACCTAATGAATTATTTAGATTTGTAGAAAGTAAGGGATAGTTATTAGTCCTATATAGCTTGCATGCAATGGTTGGTTGTTGTGCTTTAATTAGCTTTTAGGTTTATTTATGCTTTCACTAGATTTCCGGTGTACTTATTTAAGGACTCGTGTATTGATTACAAATTAATAAAATAAATAAATAATTTTTCTTTCTCAATAAGCTTTTGTACTATTGTAATTATAAATTCATCAACCATTGTTATCCAAACGATTCACCTTGTGCTTAACAACATTAATATCACCCTCATGTTATTCTAATTCGTCTAATCCAAAACTTGCACAATTACAAATTTGGTTTCATATTATCCTTTTGCTAATGAATTTTGACATTTTGGCCTTTCGACAAAAAAATGCCATATGAAGCAAATTCTTATTAGTATGTTTACTTGCCCACTAGTATTGTTAAATTGTTGAAATTAGTGTGTACTTATTTTTTTTTTAATTAATTGTTAGATTGATGGATAGTGATAGAGAGAAAACATCTCACATCAGCTTGGCAACAAGAGAGAGAAATTTACACGTACACCCAATCCCACATATCCCGAGAAGATAAGTGAATGCCAAAAGGGACACCCAGATAAGGGGTGATCTTCCCATGGGGAATGCTAGCCCAAGTTGGAGGAATCCATGATTTACTTGGATCACTTTTAATGAATATCACTTCTGTTTTATGGCTGCTTAGCTTGAAGCCAGACATATCACAATAAATATCAAGAACTGCCTAAGCATTGTCAATCTCTACTTCATCGTTTTTCAAAAAAGAGAGAGAGAGTCGTCAGCAAAATGAGAGTTAAGAGCATAAGAATCTTGAGGAAGGGAAATTCCTTTTAAATATCCTTGATGGTGTGCTCATTAGAGCATATACCCAAGAGCATCAACAACCACCACATACAAGAAAGGAGCAAGTGGACAGCCTTGCCGAATGGATCGCTGGAGGTCAAAGGGCATTGTGAGGCTTCCATTAACCATAACATGAGCACATGCTTATTAATCGAAATTTTATGGCTAGTCATGCATATTATTCCTCTAATTGGCTTCCCTCCAAATCTGCATATGACAAGCTCATGAAGTTGGTTCGCAGCTTCCTTTGGAGCAACAATTTTGGAAAGAAGAGGATGGTTGCCATCTCTTGGACACTTTGCACTCAGCCTAAGTCTGCTGGTGGTCTCAGAATTATTGATCCACTGCAACAAGGGAAATGCCTTACAACAAAATGGGTGGCTAGAGCCACTCAAGGTTCCAAGCCTTGGAAGATTCTTGTGAGGGAACGAATCCTGCAAGCCTCTTACAAAGGCGCGTGGATTCGTATTTCGTGGGAAGATAAACTCTTACATGTAGCCTATTTTGATATTCTTGGTTCCTTTCCGCTTAGGCGCAATTGGATAGTGCGGCATGTTATGGCCTCGTTTCTTCAATGGTGCCACCAATCGCTCTAACATGGATTAAGTATTCCTTCATCCAACCTTTCGTGGAATTGGATTATTCAATCCAACAACCTTCCACGTGCTGTCTAGCCGATTTCAAAGCAAAATACTTAGCAAAAAAAGGCATAATTACAGTTAAAGACATTTGGGACAAGAACACTAACAATTGGCTCCCTTGGCCACCGTTGCACCAAAAGTTCATCCTACCCATTAAACTTGAAAATGTTTATTCCACAATTTTATCATTGATCCTGCCTGAGGTCCTTCTCAAAGTCACGGAGAATCCTTCAACTCTTTGGAAGGATTGATGTTGGCCAACCTTCGCCGTCATCAACACTATCACGCTAAGAATTTTGTATCTCTTGATTAAGCCCCCATTGTCTCTTAAAGACTCCCTCAACCACAAGTGGTCTATGTCCTTTTCCACCTCTCAATGGCAACATATGGCGTACACGATATGGCAGACCCAAGTTGAGGCAAAATGCCAACTTTTGGGATGGCGGATTCTCCATATGAAGCTCCCTGTTGGCCTCACCCTTGCTAAGCTTGGTATTGCTGCCAGCGATTGTATCTTTTGTTCAGCCCCTGAAAGTATTTTGCATCTCTTTTGGCATTGCACATTTGCTTCTCAACTTTGAGATTCTCTCTGAACCTCCATTCCATACCTCTTTCCTTGCAATTTTAATAAGAAAATTGCCTTGCTTGGTATTTCTTCCCCCTCCATCCTCACAACCATCTGGAACACTTGTCGTTTGATTATCCTCTATCACATATGGAAAAACCATTGTCAACAACTGTTCGCTGGAAAATGTACTGCTTTAGTTATTCAACAAACTCAGATTTTTCCCTCTTTGGATGCAGCTATATAACTTCTCTGTCAAGACTTCGGAGCAGCGGGCCACTTCCAAAAAGATAAAGGAATGTCTACGTGGAGTGCTCAGTACCAATGCTCTCAGACAACAATCTAGACTTATAAGATATTATGACCTTTACATTTTGTACATTTGGTTTTATAGCTTAACCATAATGGTAATTGTGTAGTGATTTATACTTTGTACTTTGGTATTATTAATAGAAGCGTCTTCATTTAAAAAAGTAAAAAAAATCATCTACACCATTTAAGTTTAACAAATTAAAATAGCGATGGATTTGAGGAAAATAAATTAAACAAAAATCATTTGTTTTAATATTTTCTTTTTCACTGTTAATTTATAGCCGAAAGAAGGTAACATCCACCATGAAAATGATGGCTGTCCCTACGATAGATAGGGATATGACATAGTTATAATCGTGCTCTGATTGAGAGTTGAACTCAAGACCTCCCGCTTACTAAACGGGTGCTCTAACCAACTGAGCTATCGGAGCTGCATGCCAAATAATAAACTACATTAAGTTACTAATCCTGGATTTGTACGAAAGCCTGTACTTAAGCACAAAACTAATACCACGGAAAAAAAAGTCGCTACTCACCTCAGACCCGGGCACAGTAGTGTGGAGCTCAGTTTGCTAATTACATCTCTCAATTGGCATTCTTATTCCAATTTTACAAATAAGAATAATCATATTTCTTATTCTTAGCATGGCTTATTTCTAAGAATAGACCAAATTTCCCCTCCTTACGGGAAAGGAAATGACCATGACAAGTTCTTTTAATTTATTAGTTATAAGTAGAATATTCGAATTTTTTTTAATAAATAAAAATAAAATGGTATTTTTTTTTGTAATTAAATACTAGACAATATAAACTGTAAATTTTATTATAGTAAGAAGAAACATGATATTAAAAAGACAATAAATGATGTGCTAATACATGTATGTATTCAACATGTCTAGACATATAAAAATTCAATCTATATTTTAAAATGAGTAAACATTTTTTTAAGTTTGAATATATTTTTAAACTTAAAAAGGTCATGTCATTTATAATCATACACACTTTCATTTACAAAATTAAAAGACTTCATTGTCACAATAGGACACAACTCCAATCAAATACCACATTAAATGATTTTTTTTCAAATAATAAAATGTCAAGTCATATCCACATTGCCGCTTCTTTCCATCCCATCTACAAGCATTAATGATAACCCTGCAAAAAAATATAAATTTGTAAGGCTTAAGAAACACAATGCATTTATTGAAGGGTGGAATTCAAACAAATATATCTCACCTAAAAATTCACCATAGCCATTAGATTTATCATCTCATTACTCTCAATCCACAATCACCAATTTCAACTAATCACAAACAAGCACATGGATCAAGCACCCAATAACACTTCAACAACATCTATAAATACATTTCATTGTTCAACAATCCAATTTCACAATTTTTCCCAATAAACTTGCAGCATCGACCCAATATTGTTTGGCAATTCTCAGTTTTGGTAAGAATTTGAAAATCTTCCAATATTATAATTAAATTATTTACATTCTCAGCTGAAGTCATTTTCCATTTGTAGGAAATTAACTTTGAATATATATATGAAACATGCATAAAATAGTTTTTTTAATTTTTATTTTATAATCAAGTTTCATAAAACCTGCAAATAATATTATTCTTCTCAAGCAGCTGAAAAAGTAAAGTACATGTAACTAAAAATAAGGTAAATATAATATAAACAACTACCAGCAACATGATATTCATTAGCTAGTTCAGTATTACATACAAGTATACAATAAGAAATATATTCTCATTACTTGTGTGTATATAATAACTCAAATCAAGTTAATCTTTCTTTTTTTGCATAACTTATTTGCAGGTATTTTGTGTGTATGGAAACGTGATCTAGAAAGTGCAAATCAAAAAGACTATTTTATGCATGTTTCATATATATATCTTATTTACAGATTTTATGTGCCTGAACTAGAATATCTATATTTATTCAAAGTCATTTTCCTATACACAAACAAATATATGTATACATATATGCATACTACAGTTTCCAATACACACAAAAAACCTACACATAAGAAGGTGAATGAATATATAAATTTATATAATTTGAGTTTCATATACACATTGCAAATGACAATAGTAGTATTTATAACTGTATATAAAACTGAAGTAGATAATGAATATCTTGTTGCTAGTAATTATTCATATTATAATTATGTTGGTGACCACGTCACACACATTTTCAATTTAGTATTCAATTTAAATGTTGTTACATTTAATATAAACACTAATTACACTATATATATATATATATATATATATATATATATATATATATATATATATATATATATATATTCAACATATTGCATTCAAAATCACTAACCTTGCTTTATTGGTAAGTGGTTAAAAAAATTCTCAAAAATATACACTGGCAGATGGATTGCATTTACACTACATGTGATGAAGCCACAACTAGTTGTTATGGAGTGACATGTGTTGGTTTATATTATTTCAAAATGCACTGATATTATTCCTTTCTCGTATTTTTTTAGGTGTTATTTGCTAACATGAGGAGAAAATGATCACTCAAAAGAGTCCGCCCTACTTGCACCAAAACAAGGAGAGTCATATTTTCATAAAGTGAACTACATGAAGATTAGGATGGTAAAAATGGACCACAACTACAAGGTTGTAACTGTCCAAGTCACTGGAGGGGAAACAACCAACAAAAATTAGAATACGTGGAGATTAGGACGAGACTAACATGAATAATGCCATCAAAAAAGTTGAAGAAAATGGTTCTTCAACACATGGTGCTGCAAGAAAGTGGGGCATACCTCCAAGCACACTTAGTTCATGGTTGTTGGGGATAACCACTAAGAAAACAAAGGGCCCACACACAATTCTTAATAAAGAATAAGAGCTTGAGTTGGTGCAATGGTGTCATGAAATGGTTGATATGGGTCATAGTGTTAGAAATCTCACAACTTAAAGCATATGTGGCACAAATATGTGAATTTAGGTCCACCCCATTCATATACGGTATCCTTGGAAACTCATGGTGGGCAGGTTTCTAAAATAAGGCACCCAAATTTAATTTTGAGGACAGCAGAAGGCCTTGATAGAGATAGGGCAATAAGTCTAAGACCAACTATTGTTAATTACTTTCTATCTAAATTTGTCCTTGTGTTTATAAAGCTAACCTATATGGGCCAAGAAAAATATGGAATTGTGATGAAAATGGATTACAATTAGGAATAAAGTATGGTATGAGAGTGCTTGCTAGAAGATAAAGGAGAAGTTTCCCATTCATAATCCCAAAAAATAGAGAATGGATAACCATATTATGTTGTATCAATGTTACTGGACAAAGCATCCTTGGTTTCTATCTTTACAAAGGGAAGAAACAATTGTAAAATTACATAATAGGTTATGAGCTCGGTGCATGCATGACAACACAAAATCATGCATGGATGACAAAGGAGTTATTCGTGAAATGTTTGCATCATTTTGCAACATGTGTTCCTAGTGGTGTGTCTCCAACTAACATGCATTTACTAATTTTTGATGGTCACGGTTCTCATGTGGCTCTAGGAACAATCCAAGAGGCGCAAAGTTTGGGGATATATTTACTTACTTTACCAAAACACACTTCTCACAAACTACAACCTCTAGATGTCAGTGTCTTTGCTCCATTCAAAAGTTACTTCAAAAAGGAAAAATGTAAATGACTATTTGAGAAACATGAGATAGATGTCAATAGGGCAGAATTAGCTACATTGGGGAGTAGGGCTTTCCAAAAGGCTGTTTCCCCTGAAAATATTAAATTAGGTTTCAAGAGGACAAGTATATGGCCTCTTAATCCACATGCATTGGATGAGGACATGACACATAGCAAAACATTTGACACATCTAGTCGAGATGAATCACATGCAGCGGAAAATATATTAAGGCTAGCTAGAGATAATTTAGAGGTGTCAAGCAGTGAGAAGTGTAGTGAAGATGTTGAGATTGTGCTTAACAGACAAACAAATAAATAATGTGATGCTAAACATATTGAACAAAATATAAATGAAATTTTTCAACAAAAAACTTTAACTCAGACTGGAGGGAGTCAATTCGATGAGTCACTAGTATTGCCTACCCAAGTTAGTTGTCCTGATTGGATGAAAGAAGTTGCTCTTAATCTTGGTGTCTATTTGAAAAACATTGAAGAAGACACCTTATGTACTCCCTCATAACCATCAGTACTTCATGAGTTAGATGTGGTACACTAATTTGTCAACACTCTAGATGAGGAAAAATTTGATGCAACAAAGTTAGAGGAAGCATATATTAGAGCAGAAAATTGTGACAAATGTTTTGAGGAAAACAAAGGACAAAGTTCCATTTCTAAATTTTTGAAACTTCCAATGGAAAGGGTGAAGGATTCATCAATGTAAAATTGTAATGATTAAATACAATTGAGTAGATAATCTCAACTCATCACTACTGATCAATATATGGAGCTACCCATGGAAAAAGAGAAGTGAAAGAAAGAAATTGAAGAGTTAAAGCAAGGAAAAAGGGTATAGATGCAAAAGAAGAAGGAAGAGAGAATTACTAGAAGGGAATGAAAGGAACAAGAGAATATCTAAAAGGAAATTAGAAGGCAATAAAAAAAACATCAGAAGTCGATGCAGAGGCAAGACAAAGAGATGAAGAAAGAGCAAGAAAGGATCCAAAGTGACCAAGAAAGGAAGGAGAAAGAGTTTGAGAAGGAAAGAAGGGAGTTGGGAAGGCAAAGGAGACTTAGTACTCCACAAAATCCTTTTCCTGAAGAGCACCCATTATTGAGGGAATTAATTTCCATGCTCTTGACAATGAATACTTGAAAATAATATTTGACACAGAATATTTACACAGAAACAAGACAGTGCTTGTGTATTTTAATAATATCAAAATCACGCATTATAAACAAATGAAAGAGATGCAATATTTATAGATATTGGACAACTTCTATCTCATCCAAAATATATGGAAGAAAATCACCTAATTTGAGCAAATATGTAGAGATAACGTATTGCCCCTAACTACCCCTATTGCCCCTCATGGAAGTTATCCGGGAACAAAATATGCAAGATAAAACATGATACCACAAATAGAGGGATGAGAACACTATCTCTTAGTTAACTAACAACTAAGGACAACTAATACCTATTGAGATAAGTTTAAAATATTTTAATTAAATACTTTAAGTTATTACATTTATTCAAATATCAACTAATGATGAATTAAGCTAAGTTTTATTCCTAACATCCCCCCCCCCTTAATTTAACATGGTCTCAACTGAATAGGAGATAAATTCTCTAAAACCCTCAAATTTACCTCGAGCGAGTGACTTTGTGAAGACATTTGCATGCTGCATATCTATTGGGAAATATTAGAGCTAGATGTTGTTGTTCTAAACATGTCACAAATGAAATGTACATGTACCTGAATGTGCTTGGTGCGCTCATGAAAAATGGATTATGAAAAAAATTTACTACTCCTTCGTTATCAACATGTAGGATAGTTGGATTTTTAAGTGGTATTCCCAATCCTTCAAGTATACGTAAAAGCCATATCACTTCATAGATAGCTCCACCTGCTGCACGATATTATGATTCTGTGGAGGATCTTGCAACAAAAGTTTGCTTCTTACTCCCCCATGATATCGGTCCAAATCCTTAAAAGAATATAAATTCTAAAGTGGATTTCCTATCATCTATGTTTCCTACATGATCTGAATCTAAATATCCTCTCAAGAAGAAGTTATTATTCTTCTTATATTCTAGGCCATAGTCCATAGTTCCTTTGATGTACCTCAATATCCGCTTTCATGCTTTCTAGTGAGAAACCCTTGGTTCTTGCATGAACCGTGAAAGATAGTTGACTGCATAGTTGACATACGACCTAGTGTAAGTTAAGTAGATGATACTCCCGATCAATTTCCGGTAGAGAGTTTCATTTACTTGTGGTGATGAATCTATTCGAGAAAGTTGAATTCTTGTTTCCATAGGTGTGGAAAATGGCTTACAATCCATTGTATTTAATTTCTTGATCATTGTCTTGGCATATTTCAATTGTGACACAAAGATATGATTTTCTCTTTGCCAAACTTCAAGTCAAAGATAATATTGCAGAAGCCCGAGATTGGTCATGTAAAATGATCGTGTTAGATCTTTCTTTGTTGACTCAATCATCCTCACATATCCTTCAGTGATGATTAGATCATCGACATATACTACAACGATCACTATCTCCCCCCTTATTTTTGAGATAGAGATTAGGATCGTATGGACTCCTATTGAATCCATGTTGAATGAGATGCTCGTCGCGTTTTATGCACCATGCCCTGGGAGACTGATTTAGACCATATAACGATTTTATGAGTTTACATACATTTTCCTCTTTACCTAGTATGACAAAACCTTCTGGTTGAATCATGTAAAATTCTTCCTGTAAATCACCATTAAGAAAGACACTTTTCACATCCATTTGGTGTATTTTCCAACCAATTTGTGCAACTAGCGCAAATATTAACCTGAAAGTTTTTATCTTAGTTGTGGGAGAAAAAGTCTCCTCATAATCAATGCCTTATTTTTTAGCATATCCCTTAACAACTAGTCTAGCCTTATGTTTATCAATTTTGCCATCTACTTTGTACTTCGTTTTGAAGATCCATCTGCATCCAATCAAATTTTTGCTTGGTGAAATATCTGTAAGGTGCCATATATTATTTTTCATAAGTGACTTATAATATGCATCCATAACATCTTTACAAGGTTTAGACTGTAGGGCTTCTGAAATTGTGGATGGCTCAGTAGTTTCAACAACTTTACCCATTAAGGCCAAATTGACCTCATTTCGAGCTATACTGTGATTCCTCATTCTAGTGGTAGATGTGTCGGGGAAACTATCCAATTTCTCATCTCTAATCATACTTGTATACCATTTAGGAATAATTTTTGTGGTTCCTGTGGGAGGTTGAATTTCACCATCTTCCTCATCATCATTGTCATCGTCAAAGTGTTTACCATACTTTGTTTTCATTGTAGGGATGATTTTTTCTTCATGTGAGTGTATGGAAGGAGCATCTACTTCTTTCTTCTTAACAAACTCAACATCTCGACTAGTGTATACCATCCTTGTTTTTGGATCCATAAGTCTATAGCCAAGTGCTTCATCACTGTATCCCAATAAGATAAGTTTTTCTGATTTTATATCAAACTTAGTTCTTTGTTTCTTAGGAATGTGCATACTCGCTTTACATCCAAAAACTCTAAGGTGTGAAATAGATGGATTATGCTCTAACCATGCTTTCTGAGGTGTTATTCCATCAAGAGCTGTAGTGGGAACTCTATTTATTAAATAGACTGTCGTTTTAGCTGCTTTGGCCCAAAATGTTTTTGATAAACCTGCATCATCCATCATACATCGCACCATATTCATGATAGTATGATTTCACCTTTTAAAAACACCATTTTTTTCGGTGTGTGAGGAGGATCCATTTGACGACGAATTTCATGTGTTTTCAAAAAAACATTAAACTCATTACTGGTGTATTCTCCCCCTCGATCTGAGTGGAGTGTTTTCATTTTCCTACCAAACTTTGTTTCAACAAGGGATTTGAACTTCTTGAAAGTTTCAAAAGCTTGGTATTTTGTAGAAAGACAATATATCCACATTTTTATTGAAAAATCATCAACAAAGAGCATGAAATATTGAAACCGAGAGTGGCAAGGTTTCATTGGTCCGTACATATCGTTATGCACCAAGTCAAGTTTTTCCTTAGCTCGAAATGTATTATGTTTGAATGGTACTCATTTTTTTTTCTTGCCAAACAATGATGACATTTATCTGTATCCTTTTTTAGAGGTGGTAAACCCCTAACCATGTCATATCGACGAAGTGTGTCAAGATAGCCAAAACTCACATGTCCAAGTCTTCGTTGCCATAGTTGAGCTGATGATGTATCATTGGCTACAAGTGCTTGATCATTTCGTTAAACAAAATCAAATTGAAACATTCTTCCGAAATTAGAAGCTTTTGCAACAATTTTGGAGCTTCGTGACTTTTCTCGAATTAGGCACATCTTTTTACCGCTTTTACAATCAAAGTCAATTTTGAGATTGTGATCTAATAATTGACTCATGGATAAAATATTTTTTTGTTAAACCAAGGACATAAAGAACATCTGCAATTTTTCAATTATGATGCCTAGGTGGTACTGAAATGGAACCAATGCCTTCAATATTGTATGATGTATCATCACCCAAAGAGACATGATTTTTGGTGGGTGTTTTACTCATTGTGAAGAACCAATCTTTTTTTTCTGTCATGTGTCGAGTTACACCCGAGTCGACATACCAAAATTGATTTATAGAATTGGATACTTCATTTGACTGTGCAGAATATAGGAATTCATCATCATCAAATTGATCTTCTTGTTCGGCTACATTTCCTTGTTGAGTTGGTTTATTCTTCCAATTTTCATAATTTTGTCCATGTTTACTCTTTTGTTGACCAGATTTTGTTTGTTGGTAATTAATCTTTTTACCACTTTATGATTGTTGTTGGAATGTGTTGTACTAACAATTTTTTAACTCATGTCCTTTTCGACCACAAATAAGACATTTTTGTTGGTCCTTTTGGCCTTATTGAGTATTACCTTGCTTCTGAGGTTGTTTACTAGACTTAGCCTATTTTTTTCCTTTTTTATTAGAAGCAAGTGCCAACTCTTCAGTTTCATTGGTTGAGTGAATAGCTTCCTCTTGTTGTTGCATATTCACTAACTCTTCAAAAGTTGTTGTTTGACCAATTATGTTTAACGTGGTCACAAAAATCCTATAAGAAGGAGGAAGAGCTCTCAATACTATAGGCACGAGTGATGTGTCAGTTACTTCTTCTTCCAAAGCTTGAAGTGATGCACGCAAAGTTGTTACTCTTATTAAAAACATTTCAACTTTCTCAGTTGGTTGCATTTTCAAGTTTAATAGTTGACTCTGGAGATGAAGTATTGTGTTCTTATTTTTGGACTCATATATTGTTTTCAACTTGCCCCAAGATTCTTTTTTTGTTGTGGTATCATGAATATGAGGTTGTACCTCATCTGAAACACTAAACAAGATTATTAACTTTTCTTTTTGATTTGCATGATCAAATGTAGCTTGTTGTGTAACATCTGTTGCAGATCGTGTTAATGTACCAGAAACAACAGACCATAGATTTTCAAAATCAAGTTGTGCATGAATTTTTGTTTTCCATGTTGGATAATTATCAAAACGTAAAAGTTGAGAATCTGGAAAAAAAATATGGTTCCATAATTGCGGCCATTGTGAAAAGTGATAAACAGTAGAAGAAAAAATTGAACACTTTTCCCCCCTTAAAACATGCACACCTCCCCAAAAATATTATTTTATTTATTTTGGTCTCCTTTTCGATCGTGTACAATAAATTTTTAGCACTATTGGCTCTGTTACAAATTTGGCTCTGTGGCCAATTTACAAAAATAAAATGGCTCTCTTGACCGATTTGAAACAAAAAAATGGGCTCTTTGGCCTCTTTTAAAATACAAAAAATCTAATTTTTGTAATTTTTACAAAACAAATATTTTTAAAAATTGGACCAAGACATAGAGCTTGAAAAAAACACACTTTTAAAAAAACGGCACCTCAATCCAAGGTACAGTTGAAAGTTATGACTTTTTTCGATTGCGATTTCAATATCTTTTCGGACCCCTTTCCAAAAAAGGAAAGTTTTTTTAAAAACACTTTTTCTTAAAAACACCACTTGAAGGTTCACATGCACCTTGTTTTCTCAGTCACTGCCTCTATCTCTTTGCCTTGCTTTCTTTAATAATTCTTGGTCGTAAATTTTTTATTATTTCTCTTTGTACGTAGGTATTTTTTCCTTGGACGCAACATTTTCTTCCTTTTTTTCTTGTAGGTTGCAAATCTTCTCCACGTTGAATTTGTTTTTTTTTTTATGCAGGCACATTGGAGATCGTTCAAATCTCATATCTTCTTCTCCTCTGGTAGGTGCAGGTTCATAGAGAATCTTCCAAGTTGGATTTGATCTCCCTTGTTTGTGGCTTAAACTTCTTCTGACAAAGCTTAGAAGGAGAAGAAAAAGTACAAAGAATATGAAGAAGAAGTAATGTGGGGAACTTGAAAATCTCGGGTCCCCACACATCAAAAGTATTGGATATATATTTTTAAGAATGCTTCTAATTAAAAAAACTTACATGTACAGGTTATTTTTTAAAAAATAGTGAAACAATATCACCTTTTGTAACAAAGTTGTATCCAGGTCTACAAGGGTCTGTGATTGCACTCCAGGTGTTCTTCAATTAGAAATTAACCATAATTCAGGGTGTGGATTCGAGAAGGGGCTGCGAAATGGCTAGGGAAATCTATGGCTCCTCCTAGCTCTGTAATTTCTTCAGACCTCCCTAAACTTCCCTAAAACTTCTTATGTTCCTCTCTGGATCAGAATACTGCTCTGATACCAAATATTTACTATGAATACTTGAAAATAATATTTGACACAAGCTTTGCACATAAATAAGATGGTGCTTGTGTATTTTACTAATATCAAAATCAAGCATTACAAACAAATAAGAGAGCTGTAATATTTATAGATATTGGACAACTTCTATCTCATCCACAATATATGGAAGCAAATCACCTAATCTGAGAAAATATGCAGAAATAACATATTGCCCCTAACTACCCCTATTGCCCCTCATGGAAATCATCCTAGAACAAAATATGCAAGATAGAACATGATCCCACAAGCATAGGGATGAGAAGACTATTACTTAGTTAACTAAAAACTAAGGACAACTAATACATGTTGACATAAGTTTAAAATGTTTTAATTAAATACTTTAACTTATTACATTTATTTAAATATTAAAATGATGAATTAAGCTAATTTTTATTCCTAACACATGCATTGTCCCCAATTGCTATCAGTGCATAATGTTCAACCTAGGGTAAGTGGTTCCAATCCATTCTCAACACTACCTATGCAATAAACCAACATTGGAACTCAACCACTAACATACAACACATCAACTTCAAACATGGTTACAAATTCACCCCCGCCATTTCCTGGTTTTTGGAAGTAGGTGCCATAGATACTATACAAAAAATTTGGAGGCTTATTAGGGCCATTCAAATAATATATAATATATATATATATTTTGATAACTTTGTGGGCCAAATATATTTCTAATCGATGTAAGGCCATGGCTATTTTTTTTTTTGTACTCGCAGCCACATATGATATCATAAGTAATAGATGACCTAAATATTTTTTGATATGTACATTTTTTTGAAATATGTAATGAAAAACAACTTAGTTTCATATTGTCTGTAAAATAATTGTGTTCTATAGAAGAGAATCAAACAGTGTTTTGTATATTTCTCTAAATTAAATTGTAATATCTTTTATTTTTCAAGAAAATGATGCAATACAATTGATAATATTTGATCAAAATTCAACACAATAATCATGTTATGTTCCTATCATTGCCTTAGTGAGGGCAATATCCTCACCACATTTGTCAGTATTAGTGAGGGAAGTACCAGTAAGGACATTCATTCATCCAAAACCCTGCAAAATAAAAATTTTGATGCAAAAGCACAATTTATATTCAGATGGGTAAAAATAAAATTATTCTTTTCATTTATATTTAGATTGTAAGCGGGGAAACAAAAATTTTCCCATTACATTTATTGTGTTCAAAAACACAATTCACCTGTCAGTTAAGGGCGAGTTGTGGACATGGGGAAATCATGGCTTTCTTACTTTTTACATACCAACATAGATTCATTCTGCTTGAATTGCCAATAAATATCTTGTAGTGCTCTGAAGTATTGCGATGGTTGTATCATATGATTGTGCTTGTGGGGTTATTATGTTGCTGACACATTTTTTAACATCTTTTGCATCTCATTCTACAACTCCTGCCGAGTCTTTTCAGACTTGAAAAATAATCGAGCATTTACCAGGTGAGTTTTAACATTCAAAAGAATCCCCCAACAAAAAAGCGACCAAGAAAAATAAAAATAAAACAGTCACTTGTTTCCGAGCGTTGAATGTTCTTCAATGATAAGTGTTTTTGCAAACAGGGAAAAGGCTTTAACAGGGAATGTGCTTCAATGATAAAAATCAAATGCTACCTAAGACGAACTCTTTGATTTTTTATAAAGAAGGAAAAATATACTTAAGTCTATAAATTAAATGCAGACGCAAAAGCAAATTAAGATAGTTTTACCCACCAATGAGCTTAGAAAATGAGGTCAAACATCCTTCAACATCCGCATAAAGCATTCCTTCTCACGAAACTTACACATTTATTAACTTTATGGTCCGATCAAGAACCAATTGCTCACAAGCAATATCAATAGAGCTAGCAATTGTGGCCTTATTATCAATATTGCTAGCATTTGGTTATATATTATTCAAGTGAGAACGAATGGTTACATTTCCTTGTCACAGTTTCAAAATTTCTTAGCCCACTTGAAAGCAGGCTGGATTACACCAGCCAATACAACGTCTTTACTATATTAAGAACATGATATATCAAAGTAATGATAAGCCCCAATGTATCTTCTACTACAAGCTTGTTGAAATTTTTAGTCTATGTGAAGAGGTATGTCTGGAATGAAAATTCATCACCCTTATAGCTAGAGGAGTAACACACAACATTAACCACACCGTCACTATCAACCCCAGATATTTTGGTCCCAAAACTAGGCCTACGACTTAACCAAATGTTAGTGGTATTGATAGGTAATAAGGCCACCATTGCTGCAAGGAAATTGGTATGAACCATGGGTCTAAAAATTTTTAGGCCGATCAAGAACAAGTCGCTCACAAGCAATTTCAAGAACTTGTTTCCAAGTTGCTCACGATGAACTCGCAGACATGAAAAACAATGGAGATCTTTCGATGCATTCTTTCCCATGCCATTGCCTTGACTTAACAGGATTGGATTTATGAGGCAAAGGGAGGGAAATTAATTAAAAGCTGATAAGATTTAATACACCATTAAATGGTGGAGGTGTTATCAATCAATGAGTCGTACTTCCTAATAGTTGGCAGTGGGTTATTAATGGGAGGTATAAATGCACTCCATTTGCTAGATTAAATTTCTAAAAAATCCATAACCTTTTAACAATAAACAAAGTTTGGTAATTTTTAATACATGATGTTATATTTTAAATTAGTTTTTATATCTAATGTAATAACATTAAAATTGAATAATATAACATATATTTTTTGTCGATCATTGGATGATGAAATCCTGATGGATAGTGTACATTTTTTTAACATGCAATTTTAATATCTTGTAAAAATTGGTTTAGAAAATGTATGTGGAGTGGTCACTCTAAGTTGAAACAAATTTTTAAGTTGAGAACATATTAAAGTATAAAAGGGTAATTTTAAAATTTGAATTTTAATACGTGTCTGTGTGTGTGAAAATATACGCCAAAATTCAATTTACGATGACTGACTCCTCTCCCCTAGGTGGGGCTCCCTCGATATTATTCAATGTTTTTACCTACGCTTTGAATTTGCCTTCTATTTTAATGATGTTTCTCCTTCTCCTAGTGACATCAACAACTTTTATTGCCCTGTCATCACTCTCAAGGTGTTAGCCCCTCTTGACCTCCACTTTTTCTAAGCTCCTCTTTCACTTCATTTCATCCACCGCCTCCCTCCTCTCCATTCCCACCCTCCACCCATTCTTTTGTTTCCTCGACTCCTCATTGGTAAACTAATGGAAATGATGTTTATGTCTCCACTCTCTGACCACCAGCTCGGCATCATCTTTCTCTCATTAATGCCATCAAATCAATTTTGAGTTCTAACTATGTTTAGCTTTTGAAGAGGTAGAGGGTCGATTCAAATGCAACATCAATTTTTCTAGACAATCTCCTTCACATCATCTCTGACAACATAATTGCTAGAGCCATTGCAAAAAGCTTTGTAAGGGAAGAGCATCACTATGGATTGGATGTCGAATTGGAAAAATTACAACTCACTAATTTGAATCTTTCTTTTTCAAGAATTCATTTCCCTTACATCCTTTATGGAACTAGAGGAAGGGTTTATCCATCACACGTATTTACAAGGCTAATTGGTCAATCAAAACCAACAAATGGGTTGTTTACCACTTTTTTAGATGGATTTATCATTGGTTAGTTGACCACTCAACCTTAGGAATATTTAGTAGAGCTTTGTATTCCTTTTTAGTGATATTTTATAGTAAGTTCTAAGTGAATGCTAGGTGGTTGAATGAGTGCATTTCACTTTCTTATATAGGGTTTCATACGTATAATTTCACATTAAAGTTGATCAATAGGTGATCCAAAGGATTTTCAGGTGTTGGAATTTTCCTAAACCTCCCTAAACTATGACCACATTATAGAGCATTCAGAGACCTTTCCGACAGTATGCAGAACTCCAGGAATAGAGTATGGGTGCATAAGTTATCGCCGATAAAAGTTTGGGTCAGAAACTGGTCAATAGGGGTCAAAAAGCAAGTTACACGTTGACATGTGGCATTTGGAAAAAATGTGTAAAGGGTTAAAATTTTGTGTTTTCGATCCTCCGATCTCTAATACATGAATAATTTGGTGGGCCCTGCTATTTGCTGGTCAGGGACCCTTAACCAGGTTCAACACACTCTTTTGTAGGAGGGGTGCCTTTTTCACCTGCTTCATATTGCCATTATCATATTTTTTATTATATATGCCATTTATCTCTCTGACATTGTCAATGTGGGACTATGTTTGTATTGGATAGTTAATTTTGCATTACAGGGATATATATTGCCTTGTATTATGTAGAGCTCAGACGAGATATTTTATTAGCTCGGTGGGGTGATCAACTCCCCACCGAGTTGATCACGTTTCATTCCACATTGTTTGGGCCGGTTTTCTTAATAATTGGCGAGCCTAACACCCAAACGGATCGAACTTATCCCTTATATGGTTGGAAGGGATCTTTATTAGCTCATCTAGTCCACGTGCCTTGGCATATTACTTGGGCAGAATTCTGTATTACTCAACAAGCCCACATTCGGGCTTATTAATGCACAGTAGCCAGTCCACATAACATGGTAATAAAACCAAAGCCACATAGTTCAGTGGTGTAAATAATGCATGAGATCCCAACTACATATCACCATAGCGAAGGAGGAAAACACCTTGGACGATAACTCTGTGCCACATGGCGCAGCAAACAACAAACACATCTTGGCAACCTATAAACGAATCAATGGATCATTGTGTGGTCCAAAAAAGGTGGAAAAGTGTGTCCTAATCCACATTTAAAATGGTTTGCCTTTCCTAATATAAACGCCAACCCAACCGACCCCCACATGAATGTGTGATTTAATCCCTAAGGCACCAAAACCATTGATGACTCTAATGCAAAAGGATGAAGTGATGACTTGAACTCGGGACCTCTACCTTACAAATCAGTCAAACCCACCAACCCACCAAATGGCTTGGTCGGGTTGTTATGTGAGGTCACAAAGTTTTATTACAATAGAGTTGCAAGACTGTGTAAGGACCAACTAGGAGGCAGATTGGGAAAACCTTAATTTTGGAGCACTTAGGGGATGAACCAAGCCTTGGAGTAAAAATGAAAAGTGTTTAGAACTTCATGAGGATTCTATAAATGTAATTTATTTTCATGTAGTGTTTAAAAATATCCATTTTTAGGTGTTTTTTGGGCACAGTTGCAGGGGGATCACACTGTGAAGACACTGTAGGGACCACAGATCGACTAGTGAACATTTTTTGGTAAATTGCAAAGTTCCCAAAGTTTGAGATCATCCCATTTATAGGTTTGAAAGGTCTATTTGTCATTATTAAAGGGTAATTGTACTTCATTGGAATTTAATATATCAATTCTCTTTTCGAGAATCCGGAGACGTAGCCTTCGGGTGAACTCTGTTATTAATTTCATTTTGTGGATGATTTATTTTTTGTTTTTGATGAAGCTTTTGATCAGATAAAATCCGTAAAATATTTTAATTAATTTGGTTAATAAATTCATTAATTAAAACGAGAAAAGGACTTAATTTTTTTGATTTCAGTATCCATAATCCATAAAGTATAAATGAATGCACATTTGATTGTTATGATTAAACATCAGGTTGAGGTACATACATTAAGAGGAATTAATCAATTTTGGGGTAATTGAACCAATAAATCGATGTTGAGTTCCTAAATCCATGAAGACGATTAAAAACTGAAATTTTACCACACCTGTTTTCGGATCAATAGGTAAAATATCGACCCATACAAGATATCAAATTGAAAAAGTGATTGTTGGGTGGCCATGAACAAAACCATAACAATCAAACCAAATCGTTGGATAGTTTGGTCACATTTTAATCATTTAGTCCAGGAGGGAAGTGTGGTACTGTAATGTTTTGTGCATGATAATTATTAGTATTGGGCTGCCTATGATTGATGTAAGCATTTTTTATGAGTGAATGAGTAGTGCAATGAGGAGATAAAGTATTGCAATAGGACTAGAATATATCAATTAGGCTTATAATTGGTACACAAGTTATCATTTAAGGAATTAAGTTAATACTAACATTATCAAGTGATAAATTACCAAATTTAGATGTCTATATTTCTCTCCTTTAAACTAGGAAAATACATTTACTTTCTTAAAGGAAAATATACTTGAGTGTGTAAACACTCTTCATGTTTTCTCAATTTTTTGATTTATTGATATGATTGGGTGGTTGCAAAATCCCGAAGAAAAAAACTACAACTGGAGAGGAGGAGTATATGGTGGATAGGAGTCAGTTAAAGGAGCATTCCTCACGAAAGAGGAGTGACAAGGATTGGGAGAAGGGAAGAACCACCATTTTTGTATGAATCTAATATTTCTATGAAGAATTATGTTTTACTTTCTATGAAGAATTATGTTTTACTTTCTAGTAAAATCTATGTTCCTTCACAATATTTTGTGTATGCCTTTATTGATGATCGTCTGATGATTCTTCTTGATGGGAAGATTTAAAATAATTGTTTAGTTTTCAATTAAAAAGGGTGAAGATTGGTATGACAAACTTTATTCTAGCTTAGAGTTCAAGTATAGCCTATGCATGATTGCTAAACTTTGTTTTACTTTAGATTTATATGAGATGTTCCTTGAGAACTGGTTGTTTAAGATTAATCGTGCTATAATAGGGTATATGATGCATTGTCAAGGTTTGAATGTATACATATTAGGGAGTTTTCATTGCATGCATGCAAATCTGCAGAGCCCTAGATTGAGACTGTGACTACAACCTAAGAAAGCTAATTTCTAGATTGTTACAAATAATAAGAGTTAACGAGATTCCAAATAAGGAAAGGAAGGATGTTTAAATTGATTCTAAGCCAATTAGAAAAATGTCTAGTCCATTTATGTGTGTTAGGCCGATGAAAGGACCTTCCTGTGAGACTAAACCCTGACTATTACAAAACCTCACAATGTGTTGATGAAGTAAACATAAGAACCCGATCAAATCTTGTATGTAAATTGTCTTTTGAGCTTTACTGTGAAACTAGAAACCGAGAAGAGGTCAACATAAACCTATAGAGAGGGTTTGGGGTTTTGAATCGAAGGATATAAAAAGATACACTAAAATTTGTCTATCTTGAGCTAACTTTGTCACCAACCTAGGGCTTGATCTTTGAAGCATTGGAACATCAAATTTCAAGGTGAGATTTGATAGATAAGACTGTGGGAAATTATATTAAAATGTTTTGAAGAAAATTTAAATTTCCACCTGGTGTATTTGTTGTTATCCTTACCATTCCTTTGACTCAGGTTATTACAGTGTTACTGACTTAATAGAAGGAGGCAGTTAACAAAGGAAGTGATAGTTTCATATAGAATTTGGTAGTGAAACTTCATAAATAGAAAGAAATACTTAATGGGTGCCTAGATATGTCATAATTTCAGCTTGAAGTCATAGTTAAGAGAAATTATGCATGACAGTAGGCTGTCATGGGGCTAGTTGGAGCTATTTGTACTAGAAGAGTTAAAGATGGATTTGAGGGAGAAGGGTGAAGAGTGGGATAATGAGATTTGAGGCACTTCACCATAAGGCAAAAGGGTATTTTAATGTGTTCTTTTTTTACTTTGGGTATGTATAAATGTATTCAATCATGATTTGAGGAGGGAACTTGCTCTAAAGAACATTAAGAATAATTTTGAGATGATTCTAAGGAAAAAGTGAACTTGTTCCTGTTCAAACAAATGAAAATGATCATTAATGAAAAGGTTGAGCATGTGAAGTAGGGTATGGGGGACCAGAGAGGTCAATGAATGTAAAAGATCAAATGTCACCTATTGGGGAGAAAATACCAAGAAGCTAGAAGATGAAAATGGAGGTAAAATAGGGTAGGTGTAGACTTTCAAGATTTTGAGACTTTTGATAGATGAATGAGCATGTGTTCATGTTGTTAGAGAAGATTTTGGTGTTAGTGTAGTTCTATATTGCTTGAAAGACCAAACTTTAAAAATTTGAGCTATTCTAGACCTAGAACAAGACCATCAAAATAGTGAATTAGTTGGTATAAATGGTTTTGAATGTTAATGATATGATGAATTCATGGAAATGGTAAAGAATCTCTGCATCATTTAACCCTACATTGAAATTTTGAAATTTGAAATTTGAAAGTAAACAAAGCATGGAAGTAGTACATGTGTTTTTTGTGTTGAAGGAGAAGCTTCATGTTTGAAGCGCTTAGAAAGAGGAATTAGAACTGTGTCGATGGAGGATTGGGGGGATCATTCCCCAATTTGAAGAAGTAGCCAAACCAAGAGGGAATCGGGTGTCCCAACACCAAATAAGGGTGTTATAGGGCATCTTGCCTCCCCAAAAACCTTCAAAAGAAAGTGAAAAGAAGGATCTCATAGGGCATCTAGTCACCCAAAAAACCTTCCATCCATCTTTCTCATAGGACATCTAGTCAGCCAAAAAACCTTCCATCCATGAAAGCACATTGCTTTAGATTGATCTAGGTCCAAAATGTGGGAAAATCAAGACTCCTTCCTCCCCATCATCCATTGTATGGGTCTGTATGCACAAAATGTGCAAATTCAAAAGTGAATGAAGTACACTCATGCCCCCCACATATTGTACCAAAATGTAGTGAAACATGGTATGAATTATGTATCTATCTCTTAATTTGTACCATAGATCCGCAAAAACCTATATTGTAAAAGATTCTAAATCTAATATCCAAAGGATTCCCAATATAATATCATCCATTTAGGATAATAACTTCCAACTATTCCATCCTTTGTTGAATTGTTTTGTCTGTATTGAATTTATGTCAATAAATTTTGTCTATTCATCATGTTCACATGTCTCTATAATATTTTACTTTATATTTTATAATTTTTAATATGTCTGTGTACCTAAATTTCATTGATATTTGTGTGATAACCCTACTAAATGCCCCCTCTTTTGAGGTGAGTGAGATATTATATAGATCGCTTGGCTTTAAAAAATTGAATTTTGTCCATATAAAATATAATATATAGTCATTGTTGGATCACATATAATATGGTTATAGGTGGCCACCATAGAGAGCCTATCCCTAAAAGAGAGTGTATTGCAAAAATCATCACACAAGGAGATCAACATACACAAAAAACATACAAATATACAATCATAGAAGCACATAATCATGTAAGTACAATAATCAATGTCACGTAGATACATTTGTTAGAAGCACAATGAATGAGGAGGGGGGTGAATCAATCATACATCAATTCTTACTTCATTTACCATATCATTCATACATCAAATAAACCATCCATTCAACATCCATAAACCATGTGAGCTAATTAGGTGTGTATTAACATTCACAAGTACATGATAATTAAATAGAGAACACATGGACACCATATTTAAGTTGGAAACCCTCAAGGAGAATAAAATCCACTAAAACCTTTACTTATATTACACAAAACAAAGGACTTGCAAGAATATTACACATCATGTAAGATTTCTTTAGTGAGACACCAACCCCACAAGGAGCACTAACCCTACAAGGAGGTGATAACCCCCTAAGGTGATCAAGAACCAACTCAACCACCTATAAATGGATGATCAATGATGATGTTATTCTCACACAACTGATAATGATCCACATTCAACTCCAAACACATGAAACCCTTCTCAAAACAAGCTCTCTCCTAACTCACTCAATTCTTCTACTTCATGGGCTGAATAGGTCAATTTACCTTTCACATCTAATCCTTAACTCTTCTTAGGTCTTCATTACTCTTCTAGGATCTTTTGGTAACCCTTCTTCACTTCTCTTCTTCCTCCTTTGGCTTGCTCACATCCCCATGGGCACAACTTGTTATAATAAGCAAATATAACATGCTTTATATACAAGACTTAACTTCAAATCAAGCCTATGTTGGCCATGACCATATAGGTTGGTCATTACAGCTCATAAACATAACAAAAACATCATATAAATCAACTCAAAGGACACAAATAGGTCGGTAGGGTTGAAGACAATACCATCAAGCACCAAGATACCCGAACAAGCTCAAAACAAACACTCCAAGCTCTAACAAATGCTCAAGCACCTTCAAGGTCTTCTAAAATATTTTCCATGGGTTCCAAAATCATCATGCGACACAATAAAAACCACCAATAATCATAAAAAATATTAAGAACGTCTGAAATTGTCATCTCCGCCATGAAACACTCTAAGAAGCAAGCTAGCACAACTAGGTCTTTAAACACCTTGAAATCAGTCCTAGAAAATGATATATCAATGGAAATATATCTTAATATAATTTTTGGAACAACTCATTTCAAGCTCCATCTCATAGTGCAAGGAAATCAAACAACTCAATCTTTGAAACTACTCCAAACTGCCAAACTGGACTCGAGAACCAATCTTGAGAGAAACATGCTTCATCACCTTTAGAGACACTTCCAATCTCAAATAAAGTATGTAACACATCAAGGAAATTTGTGCCAACATTCTCAAGCACTAAGAAGCATATCTCATGTGTAGAAATATGATCCAACACACATGTTTCTTCACTACTTCTTGAGAGACCTAATAGGGCTAATTAGGCCACTAGGGATTCAACATGAAACCACTTCATATGATCAAGAAAAAGCCTCAAACACATCATTTCATGTGTCTGCATGATATTCATGACCAAAAAAAATAGCTACAACTTTCATTTCAACCAAACTCATCTCAAACCAAAAATATGTAGACACTAAATCGCGCACTTTGGCTACATTTCTAGTCCTAGTCACATACCACTATTCATATGATTCCTAAGAGAGAAAAGTACTAATTGATCACTATCTTTGACCATCTTCACTTAATTTTTTTTTTCTCTCTTGATCTTACACTCCTTCTTTCCCAATATATCTTTTCTTACTTAGGCATTTCTCTTTCTAGACACTAACGCCTAGCCAAGATGTCAACACTAGGTGCTCCCGTCCCCTCTGGGCACCCCGACCTCTTTTTACTTTGTTCACATCTTTTGGGTCCTTTCTATTCATTTGAGAATCTTTAGTTTTTACTAGTCATCCTTTTAGTGGTTGATTACGAAATTAAAATAAGGGAATCATATAAATAAGAAGCTATGTGATCATAATAAAGGACCAAACACTAAGCATTAACTATCACCACCTAAGGTTATTGTTATGTCAGAAAAGTAGCACCATAGGATTTACACTTTACAAAACCCTACTTTTGACTAACATGGGATTGTCTCAAGTTGTGGGACCTTTACGATTGAGACAAACCTCCATAGAAGGTTGGTTCCTGACTTATTCCAGTGTTTATCTACTCCTAAACTACTAATTCCAAGGGACTAGAGGAAGAGAAATACATAAATGTAAATCCTAAACTAAGGGAGGAGATAATACCATAACAAGACTAGAGAGATTCCTAGTGAGTGAAAGTGGAGGGAAATGGGGAAGAAGAGGGCAGATAAAATGCCACAGTCCCATAACACATTCAAACCTCCAAACTCGTGGAGCACAATAAATTTAAATTGTGTAAAGGAACACATTATGCACAATATACTTACAAAATATAATAGAAGGCAAGGAATGCAATACAAATCAAGCTAGGGAAAGAACATCCACAAAACACTAATTTTATTTCTTAAAATTATGCACAATCCAAGGCACAAGGTAGGAATCCTTCACAAAATGCATAAATTTGAGGCCTGCAGATCACAAAAGTGCTGGAACAATTTTGGTAGAGTTGCTTTACGATTTCAAAATTCTCTCTCCTTCAAATAAGGGGAATTTACATATATATAGAGAAAAGGATCTACCAACCAACATCCTTCATTAAATGTCGGTACGTAGGTATGGGAAGCCATGATGGTTCACTTTTCAATGGTACTTTTCTTGCACAATGAATAAGGGTGCCATACCTCATTAAACTGGTTATTGAGCTACCTTGTATGGTGTCATTAATGTTTGGCCATATCTGAAACTTTTTTTTGTCACCCGATGGAAACCACTAGTTGATACATGACAAGAAGGGAAGAGTCGTTGCTGACGAGGAGAAGACTTGTCACGTGACAAGAAGAAATGTTTTCGCGTGACAAGAATAAATGTTGTCACATGAAAACGAGGTAAGGTTAACACGTGACAGGAGGGGATCTTGTCGCATGACAAGAAGGAAGTATGGTTGATGTGTGAAAAGAATATGGGAATTGATGCGTGATAGGAGGAAGCAGTTAACGCATGAAAACAAGGTGTGGTTATCGCGTGACAGGAAGAAGTGGTTAACGCGTGACAAGAAGGAGTTGGCATGCGATAGGAAGAAGGTGTTTTTGTGTGACATGAAGAAGGCGTTGTCATGCAACATGAAGAAGGCATTGTCATGTGATAGGTAGAAGGTGTCGTCATGCGATAGGAAGAAGGTGTTGTCGTGCAATAGGAAGAAGGCATTGTTTGTTGTGAGACAAGAAGAAGGTGTTATCATGTGATAGGAAGAAGGCGTTGTACATTTTTCAACTTGACCATTAATGCAAATCCTACTCCAAACCTTCACCTCCCTTGTACAAGTATTCCATTAACTATCAATTCCCATACCTGTAGTTTGATCCATTTTACAAGGGGGTGTAAAAATGGATAACAATTTCATCTAAGAGCATTGTAAGGGAATTCAAACATCCATCTAACTTCACACAAGGGACAAGGGATTGCCATTTTTACATATACTTCATAGGAGGGGAATTTCATTCTTTCATGCACGCATCTATCTATTTCTCGATATCAAGTGTGACATGCATAAGAGCCACCTAGGGCGCGATTTTGACACACATACACATAGAACTACATTAGGTCTGAGATGTAGTGCAATGCTCGGTCAAAAGTTCACCTTGTTGATAGCCAAGAATAGTCTGACCCCTCAGTTTGCATCTTTCTTTATAGGATTTGATGTGGTTTGAGAGTTTTGCACGTGCTTCTTTTTTATTGCAGGTTTCAGGCTAAAAACAACGAGGTTCAACGACATACAGGTGATCAAAGGAAACAACTTGTGAACATCTCGCGACCTTGTGAAATTGGGCTCCACAACTTCTGATCAGTCACAGGCACCCAAAATAGGTCTATGGTGACCTAAGCATCCTTGACCCTCCATAGGCATCCTAGTCTAGTAACTTTCGACACTTTTCCATTTTTGTGGGTCTGATTGCGACACTCTGAGTTCCTATTCTAGTAGTTTTCTAGTTCGGCATACCTTCAGGATTATTGTGAATCAACTAAATCTTTATATCTCTTCATTTACAACTAGGGTTTCACACTTTCTAGATTATTTTTCTTATTTCAAATATGTACTTAATTGTTTATATTTAGGGTTGTTATATATTTAAATTTAGACATCTATTGATTTCAATATTTGCTTAATCAAAAGACTAGCTTTTAGCCCTTCTAGGCTAAATTTGGTAGTGATAATTTAAGAACTTGTATCTTCCATTTTCTCCATTGAATCTACTTGAAACATTTCATGTTTTTCTAGCACATCTCCCAAGGATTCTGGAATAGTTTACTTTTCATCCCGAATCTTCATCTCAGTCCTGAAACTACAAATCTCCACAAAACAAGGGATTTTATCTCTCTTCCTAAAATAGTTAGAACATGAAACCACCACAAAAATGAGCTCTAAGGAATCCTATTAAACCTTGATGCATCATATTTTCTTTCCCAGACATTTTGGAGACCAAACAATTCACTTCTTCTAAGTCATTGTAAAAGAAGGGTTTAACTAGGGTTTCAAACCACTTTAGCTTGTTAACGATTGCTCATAAAAGTGTGAAAATCAAAATAACTCAATATTTTTTCGAAACAATCTTATATCAATGAAAAATCATCCCCTAAAGCTAAAATGTCTCACAAAAAGATGCCATATTGAGCTGATTTTGCCTTCTCTAGAACTCAGTTTTGCCAAAAATCGCATATCTTGAGAAAGTATCTTCATTTTGACCTAATTTTTTTATTGAAGCACCATGACTACCTCCTCCAAATAACCCAAGTATTATTCATGGTCAAATATTCCTGAAACTCTCTATCCACTAAGACCTACATGTGTCATCCTAACTAGTCTTCACCTTCTTGTTTCCCAAGGACCATGAAACATCATGAAACAGTTGATGACTGACGTGAAACTCCTCATACACATGTTATGACATGTCACAACGTTTTTCCCATGTGTATACATGATTTCCCTACTCTATCTCTTATGCCACCATGTTATACACCATGCTCTAAGTATAGAAATGGGCCTAGAATGACCTGAATCAACCCATACAACTCATGAACTAACCATGAAGACCACATAAAATCCTTTAAAACTTATACTATGACCTTAGATGTTTGTAGCATACTTAAAACTATGCCTAGTGACCATGAAAACTTCACCAAACCAAGACACTACGAATCAGTCTGCATACTTGACCTTGGTTTACACCTCATGGGGACTCATATGACACCTACACACCCTTTCCCATCAATGACCTTTGACATCAATGACAAAACCTAGACACAATGGCCAACAAAATTCATTAAAAATCCAAAAAGTGCATATAATGGGCACAATAGTGATGCACACACAAATAAGGGCCACATGGCCAAATAAGCAAATAAAAATGAGGTCACAAACAATAGAAGCCTAAGTTTCTCACACACATAGAGAAGGCCAAAGGCATCATACAAAAGATAACTAGATAATCAAGTAAATGTATGAAGATAAAAATTAAACAATAGCTAATAGGTGTATGGAACATAATATATTAGTCCTACACAATCCATATGTGTTAGTCCTAAAATTGAGATAAATAACATATACCACAATATATATAATATAAGTATATTAGTCCTTCACAATACATATGTGTTGGTCATAAAATATTATATTTTCCTATAATTAGTAAATTTATATTATATTTCCACTCATCTACATTCCAATGGATCCTTTAGGGTCCTATGTTCGCATATAAACTGTTCCCTTCCGACCATACTGACACAAAGAACTAATAAGTTACATGCCTAAGCAACCTTTAGTTTCAAATTATTAATTGATATACCCTTTGGGAGGATGGTATGTTGAAACAAGGGTATATCCAAATGGATGGCATTGTATTTTTTAAGTATTTAGAACACAAGTAAATTTAAGGGAAATTTGCAAGCTTGTCTCATGGGACAATTTGGAGACAAAGTGATGATGACTAGACATGGCATCCTAGAATAGTAATTTCAAACATATTTGAGATTATAGTTTCTCTCTAGCTATCAAGGTAATGATTAGATTTCCCTCATAAATATTCCAGATGGTACTATCCATCAACGAACATTGGGTCAAGGATTTTGATTGGTTAGTGTTCAATTTATTAGATAATACAAATACATGAATGAAAGGTTACATATAAGGTGGGAATTAAATACCTACATGTCCTACACCTATTCTATGGCTCATATTGTTCTTACCAAATGAAAATTTGTTATCTATGATCCGCATTATTGTCTATATCTCACTTGCATTATTCATGTGAGTACAATTTGTGTTTAAAAATTAAAAGAGTGAAGAAAAAAAATGGGGAAAATCCAATAGGTTACAAGTTCAAAACCCAACCACAATGCTTGCTCCTTATAACATTTGGTTACCCCCCTTTTAGTTGTAAGCTTGAGTAGTTGTAGGAAAGCAAGAAATGTGTAAACAACCATATTTGATTAAAAATCACAAATGTTCTCCCTAGTGGATGGAGGAATGTGATAACATGGTAAATTGGGGGGTATTGAGCCTCCTCCACAACTTATCCATATAGAAAATAGAGCCGAAAAAAGAAAAATTATAGGCCCGATGGCCCTAGAATCAATGATGGTCATCTTGAGCCTTAGTGGACTCCACACATTTGAAATCCTACAATCTCCACACTTTGACAGTCTTGATCCATGAACCTGAATAGAACAGGCGTGGTTTTTTATTCGTATCTGGGGAAGAAAATGATCCCATGTCTTTCATCCATGGGAACTATCTATCCTCTAATTATAAGGAACATAACATTAGTGTTGATATGCAAAAGGGATTGTTCGGTGGCACTTAGTACGACGACAAAAAAAGGGATTTTCTATTTTTTTTTTAAATTTGGTTTAACCTCATTTTTTATAAGTTTGTCTTGGCATCAAGATTATCAGTTGGCTTGCATTTAATTTTTTGGATAAGATGAAAACGTGAATGGAAAGTTAGTGATAAAAAGGTGGCAGTTAAAACCTTCCATGTTCTGTACCTATTCCATGGCTAATATTTTCCCCACATAAGTAATATTTGATATACATCCTCCAATTTATTATCTCGATCTCACTCGCATTATAATAATCATCGTTAATTAAGGAATTATAGTTTAAGCTTTGGTAATTACGAGAAAACAAGTGATGCACGAACAATCATTGATAATTGAGACCCTTCAATAGTGCGTCATATAAGTGGCAGGTAGATTTTATGTGTAAGTCAAGATTTGATATTTCTATTTTTTTTTGTTACGATGTCAAGGTTTTCGAGTGGAAGGTATTTGATTTGTTAAATAAGACAAGACATCAATAGAAAGTTGGAAACAAAAAGGTGAAAATTAAAAAACTACATGTATCACACCTTTTACATGACTCAAATTGTAACATCCAAATAATATCTGGTATTTTTCTTCCATTGTATGGAAGAAATCACACTCACACTATTCGCGTGAGTGTAATTTACACTTATAGGGGCTAAAATAAAAAAATGGTGAGAAAACAATTCCACAATAAAACACCAAGATAATTAACATTGATTTTATATTAGACTTGAAACAACCACTGATACAAAAAATTATAATAAAACTAAACATAGACATAATTTGGCAACTATAAGACTACTTGAAAATGCTGAAATGCACATAATGCATATCAAGAATTTCAAACAACAATATATCTAAGACTTTGTTAGATATCTTAACAAATCTATTAGTTAATACTTTAAAAATAAAGAATAGAAAAATTAAGCTAAAGGACTGGAAAGAAAGTAATAACCGAAAAAATTATAAACAACACACTATTAAACTTGTCATCGACCTAACATTATACGTAAGTTTGCAACCACCATATTCAATTCGTCCACTCACTTTCATACAAATTTCCTTGCCATTATTTTCACATAGAGATCTAATAATCCAAAGTAGATTAATGGTCAACTAAAAAAAAATTCACATATTTTTCATATCAATTCGGCTACATTTCTAAATCTCTTATTGTGACAACATGTTAGTCTTTTGTCTCCCTCAATTGAAAATATTTCTCCATCTTGTGCATGTCACAGCTAGAATAATCCATATCTTAGCCTTCATAATGTCATATTTGTTCAGTGTTGGGAACGTTAAGGTCAACATTTTGATGTAGAAAAAAGAATGCCAAGTGAAAAAATAAGTCAATTCCAAATGAAGCGATAGGTTTTGAAGCAAGGAAAAACCAAACCAAATATGAACTCGTGGATGTAATATAGCTATCAATGGCTCAATGAAATGTCGAAAGCATCTATCCCAATGTTGAGGATTCGTAAATGTAACTGAGGGCGAACTTAGTCTAAAAACTTTAGTTTATTACTCATAAATCAATGGAGATACTGCTAACTATAAAACCCATACGAAAAATTAAAAAAATTATTATAAATGTTATGTTGAGATTCTATGTCTTCATGGAGGCATAAGTTGTGATGCTCAGGCACTGAAAATATCTAAATTCATAATTCTCATATAAAATCTCAACATCCAATCCCAATCTAAAACCCTATCCCATCTGGTTGAATACGAAGGCGGTTATATACCGAAACATACACATAATTTACAATGTTTGAGATAGAGAATTGAATTGAAAATATTGTAATCCTCGTAGCAACTTATCTCAACATAATAGTTAAGATGAAAGACGGGTGCGAAATTGAATCGAGGAAGGAAGCATAATCATCTATGAGAGATCTTTAATTTGCCAACGGCAAAGGTCTCTCTGGAACTTAAGAACTGAGATGCCCATTCATGATCATTCCCTTGTACTTTTGACAATATTTTCGCATTAAGGTAACACCACAAACACCTATATGGCTTCTCCCATCATCTCGAAACCCAAAAGTGGAAGCACAACTTTCAAAACTCTTTATGAACTTGTGACACAAATAATATGTGCACACCTATACAATTGTAGGTTTTGAATGCCTTAGATACTCACATGCCACTCTTGTGACCTCCTATTCTAGAGTTGCAAACTTGCTCAAATTCAATGGCCCTATATGTGTACATATAATAATGAATGGAAAAGGTTCAAATCATCAAATTTGAATGTACTTTTCAAGGTACAAGTTCAATTGATTTGATCTTGTATATATATAAAAGAACGTTGTGATAACCTAGTTGGCATGTTTAAATTAGTCAGTCAAAATTGTAATATTTATGTTAAAGGTGATTGGAACCATTTGAGATATTCTAATAGTAATAAAAATGGCAATTTAGTGATAGAATATTACAATCATGATGGTAGACAAATGCCATGTAATAATTTGTAAGACTGATGATACATCAATTTCTTTCAAAATAATGACGATTGTAAAAATGATTACTTCTCAATTACAACAGCATAAAGCGGCAGCGTATAAATCCAAGAAGACTCCATTTAATGAAAATCCAAATGAGAAGAGTTATTTTAACGGAAGATTTATGAAAGAGAAAATGTCAATGACACCTTTGAATTCCATTTGATATTTGTATAGTTTAAATTTGGGATTCATTTGATCATTATTTAGTAGTTTTCCAACGCTAAATTATAGGCAGACATTTTCTTTTTCCTTTAAATCCGTTTTTTTGTTTTTGTTTTTGTGGAGCTGAAACGAGAGGAAGACCTTTCGTGTTGTTCCTTTGATGGATAAGGTAAGTATTAAGAGTCTTATCGACTGATCTATCGTACCAGGCAAAAAAAAAGGTACGGATATATGAATTAAAAGCTAATATAAAGACTATAAATAAGTAGATTTAGGAATTTATTTTAATCCGATGGGTGCCGTGGTGTAGTTGGTTATTACGTCAGTCGAACACACTGAAGGTCTCCAGTTTAAGTCTGGGCGGCGCCAGATTTGCAACGTTTTGGCAATGCAATAGATCGTACTTCCTCGCGAATTTTTGTACAACACCTTCCGATGGATGTCTATAAGCTGCTCTGAAACTCCCATTTTTGCACCACAAGGAGGCTGCTTTTGATAGTCGCGGTCATTTTCAAACAAACGAACTCTTCCCACATCTCGCTCACCAACCCAAAAGCACAAGGTTCCGATCTGATTTGGATGTCGGACAGGATGCAATGAAATAGCGTGCACATGCCACATTTAACTCCGAACAGAGTAGAAAAACGTTTGAGTTTCTGCTAAAAAAACGAGAGAAAATAATACAACCCCTTCTTCTTTGTTGGAGAACTCTATATACATTCACTGGTTTTATATTAGTTCTATCGCATCTCAAGAACAAAAAAGGCATTTAAACGACCATCAAATTTAGAGGTGTAGACGACTGCAAATTTAAACGCGGAGGTGGTCGCAACAATTCAGTCGGAGCTCGATTCTCACATAATGTTTCCTTTCGGCTAAATAATGCTTTTGAAAACAGTATAATTCTATATCAATAAAAACATTAAAATGGTTATACATCGATTTCAGCGAAGGAATCCCATACAATTGCCTTAATCATGGCATGTCAAATTGCATATAGAAAAGTTCTTCCATCCATACATAAATAACATTTCTTATCTTGAATACCTGTGAAAGTTGTGAAAAAATTCAAGATGCAGCTCGACTAGCGAGCAATATCTCGGCCCTAGAATCAAGCCACTCTCTCATGTCTTTGAGAATGATCTGAGTGTTGTCATCGTGCTCCCCTTGAATGAGAGAATGATGCATGTCATCATACAATTTCAGTGTCTTGTCAGAGCTTTTAGCCCTCTCATACAACACTGTGTTCGACTTGGGGTTGGTAACTTCCTCCGAAATGCCATGACATGTCAAAAATGGCGTGCTCATCTTCTCAAAATTCTCCTGGAAAAACGCACAAACCCTACAAAGCTCCCGCATGGTTTCGACCTAGGGTTTTCCCATGTATCTCCTAGGGTTGTTGGTGATCATCTTGAGCTTCTCCGAGTCCTTAATGGCCTTCTTCACCATTTTATTGTCAGGCATCACAACCCAGGGGTCCACCAGGTCGAAGAGGAGCCCATAGGTTGTGAGCCGCCACCACGAGGGTTTCATCGGCTCTGCATGGTGAAGAGTGGCGCAGAGAAAACGAGGTCGTTGGGATCCTTGAAATACATGAGCAACGTGATGGTGCAACCCATGGATTCATAGAAGAGATGCCTCGGGAGGTGTCTCGCACGGATTTAAATAAACATAGTGAGGTCGCGGCGATTTTTCCCGTGTCACCCATGTCACAGCAGATGTCGTCAGATCGGCCATGGCTGAGCAGATCCGCGGCAAAGACTACGTAGCCCAACTGTGCATAGGTGTTTTTCTGGAACATCCAATCGTGTGGCATACAGACGATCCCATTCAGAACATGTGCTTCTAGGGGTACGAAGGATTGCGTGAAGAGGTTTTCGTGGGAGATTTTGAAGTAATCCAGGCCCCCAGGGTGTTTTTCATGGCCTGTGAGGCATAGTACTAGTCCTCGGACATGTCGCCATAGAAATTGGGAGGATTTCCCTCTACAGTCATGGCGGAAAAAAATTGATGAATGTGTAACTACCCTAGTGGAGGATTTGTACCCTAGCGAAGGCTATGTATCTACGTATATAAAATATTGTCAGAAAAAGTCTACCCAGAAAATAGTGCCGGAAAAAGTCTGCCCAGAAAATATTGCCAGATTTTGACACTTTCCAGCAAAGGCAACTTCAAAGGTGGACGCCTGCCGGTGAATTAAATAAATCTTTAAAAATAGCTTTAAACTTTAATTTTTAGGTAAATTTAGGATACTTGACGTCTTGATCCAACGGGCAGTGGTGTAACGATTCTTGGGTCTCCTTGTAATTGAGAAGTCCAAGGTTCAAATCCCAGCTTCCTGTTAAGGCGGCCTACTACCATCGGTTTGGATAACTTGAGGATAGGGTTTAATCTACGGGCTAGCCGAGAACTTAAAACTTCCATCCTTAAATGGTTCCACGGCCAATGTGGGTTGGTGATGCCACAATGGGCTAGCCTCTCCCTAGGTAACCTAAATATAACAAAATGATACATTATGTCTTAGTGTATTTAAACTCTTACAAATATGTGTTTCATCATTTTATACTCTTAAATTGAGAGGTCCAAGGTTCAAATCTCAGCTTCGTGTTAAGGCGGCCTACTATTGTCGGTTTGGATACCTTGATGATATGGTTTAATCTACGGGCTAACCGAGAGCTTAAAACTTCCATCCTTTGTTGGTTCCACGACCAATGTGGGTTGGTGATGCCACAATGGGCTACCCTCTTCCTAGGTAACCTAAATATAAAAAAAATGATACATTGTGTCTTAGTGTATTTAAAATATTAAACATATGTGTCTCATCATTTTAAACTCTTAAATTGAGAGGTCCAAGGTTCAAATCTCAGTTTCGTGTAAACGCGACCTACTATTGTTGGTTTGGATACCTTGATATAGGGTTTAATCTACGGGATAGTCGAGAGCTTAAAACCTCCATCCTTAGATGGTTCCACGACCAATGTGGGTTGGTGATGCCACAATGGGCTAGCCTCTCCCTAGGTAACCTAAATATAAAAAAATGATACATTACGTCTTAGTGTATTTAAACTCTTAAAAATACGTGTTTCATCATTTTATAAGTGTTTGATCAAATTTATTTGTAAGTAATATTTTGCTTTAAAAAAATGAGGGACACAATTATATACTTTGATTGATTTTCATTTGAAGATTAAGATTCATCTCACAAATCTCCTTGACAACCCTAAAGAACTTGTGTGAGCATCCCAACAACGCTCAGGTTGCAACGATTATTATTTCAAAAGGTGAAATATTTGCAACTCTCCACTGCGTAGTAGCATAATCAACCCCACACATAGAATTCTCAGTGATAACATGTGTGACATCAATGCCAAAGATAACATACACCTCGATTGCAACCCACACAAAATGGTGCAAATATCACATCAATCCAATGCACAATCTACAAAGATATTGACGTCGAATATGCATCCTCACATTGTGAAAAACATGATACAAGTGGATAATTTACTCTAACACTAGATATAAACTTTACAAGAATTATTTTGATGTAACATGTGCAAAAAAAACCAATAAACCTGCAACAAATCTCCTTCCTTCAGTTTGTACACCTACATACATTTTAGCATACATGCCCAGTACGTTTTTAGTTTCAAAAATTCTTGTCGATACAAATGCCATGTGGCCTAACACTAACAATCACACTTAAAATATACTATGTAAACACTAAAGGAGATCTATTGAAGATTTCAAATTGGAAGCAAAAAAACAAAGGGAGAGGAAGAGGGGCGTAGAGAAAAGGATTTGAGTGTGGAGAACTAAAATGGTGATGAAAGTGGAATGGGGAATGCGCATGAAAATATTGCCTCCAACAACCACAAGAATTTTTTTGTCATTCATGTGAAGGTGGAAACACATGATGAAAATTTTGGTGAGGCAAATGTTGGTGGAGATATCTTAGAACACAAGTAGTGAATGAACAATATTTTCGAAGTGAATAATTGTTTTGAAATTCATCCCTTGAATTTATTCGGTGGTTTCCACACACCTAAATGAAAGGGGATTTGGAATGCACGTTTAGTGGGATACGTCAAAGATAGAAATATGTGGAGTAGACCTAGGATCCATAGGTAGTGATTTCATGTAAAATTTAGATAAGGGTTTGTCTCTAGCTATATGCTTAGCGATTAGGGTTTTTCTCAGCAACATTCCTATTAGTGTTGCCCGTCAAAAGTTGTTAGTGCCAATGATAAAACAAAAAGAATGAAAACATTCCCATGAAATTGAATACAACATGTGTTGTTCCTTATTTGCCACCAAGGAAGAAATGGCACACATCTCCTTTGTGAACACTGGAAGGGAAGGGGTGGAGAAAGGAAGCTTGGAGAAGAGAAGGAAAGTAAGAAATGTGTTGTTGTTGAAACATGTAAAGGGTTTCCCTCATCAACAATCATGAGGGCTTTGAGGATTCTAAATACTCGTGGATTGGACATGATACAAAAAATAAACATGGTTTTGGGGTTTTTCAAATCTCCTCCATGATGTAACGAAGTGGCTTATCTCGCACGTACAAACCCCACCAATTTTTTTTAATGTTCGTTGATTTCCCCTATTAAATGGAGGGTGTATGTTTTTCGTTAAGGCATCTTTAACATTAGGTGCGGGCCCCAGTGTCTTGTGACCCACAGATCCTAGAAATCCACGCCATCTACCATGGTAGAGGCTTCCAATTGCATGGGTCTTCAAAATTCAATTTTTTAGTCCACATTCTTTTTTCCCGTCATGTCTGTTTCAACATTTTTGGTTGGATGTGTTGTCATGTGTTTTTGCAAAGGAAAAATTCAAGTTGAAAACATGACAACTTTACCCTAGTGTAAAATTTTTTTCTTGTAAGCCCTCCTGAGTACTTCTCCATATCAGTTATTCCCCTGTGTCAGGCCTATCACAGTCCTCCAAATGCTTATGTGTGTTGTAATACCCTTTCCCAAGTGTTTGAAATGTAAAAAAATCTCATGGAGTTCTTCCGAGACAATGCTTCTTGATTTAAAAAATATTGAAATTTGGAAAACCCTAATTATAGAGTCATAACGCAATGATAATCAATAAAATACAAATCTAACCTAAGCAATAAGCTAGAGAAATATGAAACCCTAGGTGCAAGAGAAAGGATAAATGACTTAGTTGATTTCACAATTAAATATTGAAGTATGTTAGACTGGAAAATTGTTGAACAAGAGGAAGAGTCTATCACAACTGCGCTCAAAAAATTATAGAACTGTTGGAATAAGCTGGACTGGGGTGCCTGGAATGGGTCAGAGGCACCTAGGCACTAGGTTCTGCTTCTAGGTGCCCATGACTCCAAAAATGCTCAAAAACTAAATTTTCTTGTGTCGCATCACTTTCATTAGCCTTCGTTGTTTGTCGCATGTGTGTTGCACTATGACCGCAGAATTTTCCTATAACCTACAAAACAAATGATCTCCTGTAAATCCCCAAAATACTCAAATCCTAAAAAAGATAAAAATGTAAATGGGGAGTCGGACTGACCCCGATGGTCACCCAAAAAAATGAACTTACAACCAAGCATTGCACTACATCTCATACTCCATTTAGTTATGTGTGCACAAGTGTATAATCGTGCCCTAGGTGGATCTTGTGCAATATGCACTGAATGGCGAGCAATATCTAGATGTAACAATGTAGATAGATGTGTGGATATCAAAATAAATTTCTCCTCTTATGAAATGTATGTAGAAAAATGTAGTTCCTTATCCCTTGAATGAAGCTAGATGGATGCTTTGATGCTCTTCAAATTCCTTTGGATGCAACCTTAGGTGATAGTAATAGATTTTTAGAGCTTGGTCCCTTATTATGATCATATAGCTTTGTATTTATATGATTCCCTTTTTTGAATTTCGTAATTGACAATTAAAAGGTCAACCCATAGGAAAACAAGATGCCAAAAATATAAAAGAGGCCCAAAAGGGGCAAGAAAGAAATAAAGAGGTCAGAGCCACCCAAGGGGGATGAGGGTGCATGGGCGCTGACATCTTGGATGGGTGTTGGTTTCTAGAGCCAAGAAAGATAAAGCAGTGAAAGTCAAACTGGGTAGTGAGGTGTGCAAGACCACAAAGAGAACAAGAAAGTAAGCAAAGAGGCCAAGAAAGATGTGAATTACTAGTTTTCTCGCTTAGGAATCATATGAATAATGGTATGTGATTATGACCTAGAAATTTACCCAAGTGCGTGATTTAGTGTCTACACTTCTTAAGGCATATTTTTCAGTTTCTTTAGAAATGGCTAATTTTAGCCTTTTTAAGGAAGGTGTGCATCCTCCAGAGTAGATTTGAAGGCCCAAATTCATTAGGAAGTGTTATTGATTAGCTAAGATTATATTATAAGTGATTTAGGAAAGTTTAGGGAATATTTGAAGGTTTAGGGACAAGTTCAGTCAAAGTGGGTTTTTGAAGGTGACGGAGTTTGCAGTTCAAAACAATGCTTGATCTTCGAAAGATGATTGTAGGAGCTCCATAAAGAGTTATGGGTAAAACCATATACCATTGAAGATATGATTCAATTCTCTAAACGATGGTGCTTTTATATTTTTCACAAGATTAAGGAATTTATCTCCACAGTCTTTTTTTAAAAGCACACCATGCGATCCTTAGAAAAAAAGGCTATTTTTAGGGTGTTTCAGGAAGAATCAAATCATGGAACCTATCCCATTCTTCACAAAAATATTTTTTGATTCAAGTTCATATAAATAAGTGCCAAATAATTCCAACGGTAGCTCCAGGAACTTCATCTTCAAGTCTCTCTCCAAGGTAAGCTTCTAAGACTAGGCCGATTTCAAGGGTGGACTTACACATCATGATCGACGGTGGTGTTAGTATTAACATCATCTCCTCCCATGCATACTATCGAATGTGAATACATGCCAATTACATGCATGGTAACCCAGTTATGATGTGCTCCTTTAATGACGCCATGACCTCTACCCTGGGTACCGTCGTTCTCCATGTCCGCATGGGTCCCCACTTGTCCCAGAAATTTTCTTTGTCCTAAAAGGGGAGTTCTAGTATAACTTGTTGCTCAGCCGACCTTAGATCTGTGCCATGGGTTGTGTCCCTTTGACTTTACACCACTGCCTCAAATTTGAACACGAGGGTCATAATTACACAATCCCCACTGACCCATCACCTTTCAAGACCTGTAATATGCTATATCAGCCCAATGAGGTGTTTGTACCAGTCAAAGCATCTGCCACTATCCCCACTTCACCTTCACCTACAAGCCCATCCACCAAGACCGCCACCACCTCTCCTGCATCTAACCTTGTTATCCCTACTGTCGTTGCAGCCTCTACTACCGACTCACCTGTTTCTTTATCATCTAATAAGTCGTCTATCCCCGCTACCCACATACCAACTACTGATCCCTTGCAAGGTGTTTTTCAATGCCTCACTATGGGGGAATACCACCTATACAACATTGACACCTTTCTGACCACACAAGAGATGGGAACCTATGTCAACACCCTAGTTATGACATCTGCATCGGCGACCTTTTTCCTTATGGCCCTCCCCACCTTCGCACAAATCTAACATATGGGGGACTTGATATCACCACCTATAAACTCGAACCTCCATCCCACACCCAACCATTTTCATCCAACCTACAATCCCTCATTAACCGTTTCTTCACTCACACTTTTCTCAACCAGTGCACGTGGAAAGAATTTTCTTTGGTTGTTACGAACATGGTCGTCATACTGTCATTTCATGTACCTCTAGTAAACACAATGACTGTAGTGGCATTGGTTTTGATGCTCTGCCTTCAAATAAGGTTCACATCAACCTCATCCAAGATGAGAAATATCCCCCATCTCATTCACCCACATTACCATCTTCACCCCCGGAGTCCATAGATTCCGAATCTATTCCTCCTAACTTTTTTTTGTAAACACCATTTCCCTGGGACCACTGACCTATCAACGCAATGGTGAATCTCCCTCTTCTCTCCCATTCCTATATCTTGACATGATCAATGACGATACGCCTTCTATTAACATCGTTCAATGTCAGGATGATGAGTCCATCCTTACCTACCTTGGTGCGGAGGACACTTATATTCATCGGTCGTTACCCTCTGAGATGTAAACCATGTTAAACAAATCGACCATCGAAATCAACATTAACACTCAAGACGACCCGCACATTCTAAAGATCGGTCAATCCTGAGATGCTACTGAACAAGAAGCCTTCACCTCTTTCCTTCGGGACCATACCAACGTGTTTGCTTGATCCTATGCCGATATGCCCGATATTGACCCAAAAATCATGGTCCACAATATCGTAACCATTACTAATGCCCAACCCATCAAACAAAAGTTGCGGAAAATGCATCTTTGCATTGCTCTTCTAGTCAAAGAAGAGCTTCAACACCTTCTCTCAGTTTCCTTCATTCTACCCATTAATTATCCCCAATGGATCTCTAACATCGTTCTTGTCACCAACGTGACAGGGGGACTCCACATTTGCACAGACTTCTGTTACCTCAACCTCGATTATCCCAAATACCACTTCCCCCTGTCGGGCATTGACCAACTAGATGATCTCACCACTAGCCATGAAATGCTATCGCTCGTGGATGGTTTCTCAGGCTACAATCAAATATTACTAGCTCAAGAGGATCAACATAAGACTTCCTTCATCACCCCTTGAGGGACTTTCTGCTATCGAGTCATGCCTTTTGGCCTAAAAAATGCTAGTGCTACGTATCAGCAAGCCATGACTTACATCTTCCATGACATCATGCATCACATATTTGAAGATTACATAGATGATCTTCTAGAAAAATCTAAACATCAAACTAGACACCTTCTGGTCCTTAAGTCATCTTGGACCGTCTCATCAAGTATTGTGTGCGTCTTCAACCAAAGAAGTGTGTCTCTGCGGTATTTTCTGGAAAACTCTTGGGCTTCATCATTTCTTTATGTGGCATAGAATTCGATCCTGCTAAAGTCAAGGCCATTCTGGAAATTCCTCCACCCACTAATCTCTGTCAACTTCAAATCCTACAAGGAAAGTTTCAATCTATTCATAGTTTTATCTCACAACTTTCCAACCATTGTCAACCATTTCATAATCTTCTCAAGAAAGATGTTTCATTCTAATGGGATAATGAATGCCATAAATCCTTTGAGGCATTAAAACAATACCTCCTTTAACCACCAGTGCTCATTCCTCCTAAGGATGACCAGCCCTTTTACCTATATATTTCCGCCACTGACCATTCTATAGGTGTCATGCTCACACATCGCGACAAGAAACACTGAGAGCAAGTGGTTTATTACATAAGCCGCACCCTTCTTGACTATGAAACTAGATATACCCATGCCAAAAAACTCTGCTTAGCCTTAGTTTTCTTTGCCACTAAACTCCGCCATTACCTACTCAATCACAAAACCTTCGTCATTACTAATATTGACCCATTGCACTATATGTATGCCAAACCCTATCAACATCAATGTGCCGCACGTTGGCTTATGCTTTTTTCCGACCTTAACCTCAAGTTCATTCATCAAAAGTCCATTAAGGACCAGACTATCGCTGACCAACTAGCCAATGCACCTATTTCCAGGAATCAACCCTCTAACTTTGACTTCCCAGACGAGTCTATAGCTACCCTTTCCCTAGACGAACCCGCTTACCAAATGACACTCTTATTCGATGGCTCCAAGTGTCAGCATGGGGGTGGGGCTGGTGTTATCCTCATTCCTCTTGATGGTGAACCTATGCCTTTGTCTTTCAAACTCGATTTTGATTGTACAAACAATATTGCTGAATACGAAGCACTCATATTGGGTCTTCAGGTTGTTTATGCCTTAGATGTTAAGTCAATCAATATCTTTGGTGATTCTCAGTTGGTCATAAACCAAGTCAATGGTATATACTAGTGTCGTAATGAGATACTTCAAAACTATAAACATCACATAGACATACTTTTGACCACCTTTGACTGTTATACACTTCAAACCACCCTGTGTTCTACCAATAAATTTACGGATACCATGGCCTGCTTGGCTTCTCAGATACATGCTTCACCCGTTGACGATAAAATCTTTTTCACCATACAAAGGCTACAATCACCCTCTTATTTATTTCATGAAGTTTACTCCATCAGAATTGTTTCCCCTTACCCACGTGACCTTTGACATAAGAAATATGTAGACTATCTTTCCCTTGCCATTCTACCCACTAATCTCAATCGTAATAGACAACGTGCCTTTCTTAAAAGTGTCTCCCGTTATGTCACCATGGATGGCCTTCTTTACGAGTGTGGCTTCAACGGCATTCTCTTATGATGCCTTACAAGTTCTGAAATTCCTTACACCATTAAGGAATTTCACGATGGAATTTGTGGAGGTCACTTTAGTGGTTTAGCTGTCGTAAAACACATTCTTCACCTAGGTTATTATTGGCCAACCCTAAACAGCGACTGTTGTGATTATTTCAAACATTGCATGAAATGCCAACAATATGTTAATCTCCACCACACACCTAGTCATGCCTTACAGGTCGCATGAGACCTTTGGCCTTTCTCTCAATGGGGTTTGGATCTTGTCAATGAGATCAACCCCCATTCTTCACAATTCCACCAATGGATCATAACCGCTACTGAATATTACACTAAATGGGTAGAGGCCATTCCCCTCATTTCTATAAAAGCCAAGAAAATATGTGAATTCATCAATCATCACATCATTTGTCGCTTTGGTGTTCCTCACCGTCTCATCATTGATAATGGAAAGAAATTCAAAAACAAAACCCTACGCAAACTATACGATGCATTTGGTATCCAAATCATATTTTCATCACCTTTTTACCTGCAAACCAATGGTCAAGTTGAATCAACCAATAAAACCTTGAACAAAATTCTTATGAAGGTAGTCAACGATACTAGGAAAGATTGGCATACGCACATTCCTTTTGCCTTGTGGGCTTATCACACTAGTATTCGCACTTCAACTACTGCCACACCATTTTCTATTTTCTACGGTACCGAGGTCATCTTACCTCTTGAAGTCCAAATTACATCTCTTTGCATCTCACTACAAGACATGCTCAACGACGATGACTTTCACCAAGATCGTTTGGCACAAATCGAGTTATTAGATGAATGTCGTCTCAATGCTCTTGACCATCTCCAAATCTACCAAAACCGTATCAAACGTGCCAATGACAAACGTGTTCACGAACGAACCTTTCAGGTCAGCGACCTCATCGTGAAAGAAAATCAACATGTAACCAAAGAGGAGAAAAGTAAATGGGGAAAATTTGCTCCTAATTAGCTTGGACCCTATATCGTTACCCATGCCTATGGATAACATGCTTATCGTTTGTCTTCACTCGCAGGTAAACCCGAACCTAAGCCCCTTAATGCCTTGCATCTTCAACCATTTTATTTTTTATATCAATTCCTATATCACTTTTTGTCAATTGATCGCTCGTCCCTTGAGTGTTGTTCACCTTCCATATTACCTGTTTTGAAGATACACAACTAAACAAGAATCATGTGATTCCTGTCAACAATGTAGCCTTGTCTTTAATATGAGTACCATGTCTCTACTCATAGCATGATTCTCATGGATACTTTTTGTCTTCTTCAAGATGGAATCCCATGGTCGTTCATCACTCAAAACCACCCCCTTTCATGGTTAACTCCTGTGTACTATGATTTTTTCATCCGAACAAGAGCCTACCCTTCCTCTATAGTCTTTTCCATGACTTAAATGTCTAAAAACAAAAAGGGATGCAACTCCTTGAGTCAAACTTCCAACAAAAGATGACTCCCTCAAAAGGGACATCTCTTCACTCTAATTCCACCACTATAAATAGACTACTCCCTTGAAGGACAACTATATCATAATTATTTCACAAATTTAATAAAAATATCTCAAAGCTTCCCACATCGATCATCTTCATGAAGACCTCAAGGAGATCATATACTCATCCCATATAGACTTCCCGCATTCATCAATCTATTACAAACATACAAATGAAGAAAAAGATGAAATTTTCGTCATGGACTTGCCTATTCTTGATCCTGGGTTTCTTGTTCCAAAAGACACATTTTCGTGCACTAAGTTATGCTAAACCACCTATTCTTTCCTCCTTTCCTTTTAGCCTAATCCCCTCGTTACTCAAGGGACTTGCCGCAAACGCAACATTTGGTGATTATGCAACTTTTTTCACCCTTAGAATGGTCCATTATGCAACGCCTTTAGGGTCTTACATTCATAAGCCCCTCTTAGGTATGGTTGACTCATTAGGGTTCTTATCAATTAAGCGGATCTTTTACCACCTCTTACCATTCACCTTCCTCATTACTTATTGATTATCCTATACAGGACCAGATCATCGACACCTATATTTAACAACCACTCAATCATGCCTATGACCTACATTCAACCATACATGTGACCTACACTCAATCATGTCTATGACCTACATTCAACCATGCATGTGACCTACACTCAATCATACTTGTGACCTATATTTAACCATTCCTAACACTTACCAACCCATTCTTCTACTTCATTATAATCTTCCCTAGCTTATGGGAGAACTACATCGGCCTAAGGTCCCTTTTCGTTGGGACTATGTAGGCAGCACTTCGAGGGCATGGGGCCCTTGGAGGTTAGCTTAGCCACTCTCTACCCTAACTAATTCCCCCTTTCCCTTTCCTATTCACATTCTACCCTAATTAGTTTCCTTTCTATATCAATAACTGGAAATTAAACCAAACAAACAACAATTGCTAAACATCTTTGCCATCATAGTTTACACATTCATTTCATCACATCTACCATTTCTTTGCCATCATCATACATTTTCCTACAAATCATCTTAACATGATCTGTACCATCACTAATTACACACAGTAATGAATTATAAATTCAATCAACCATAAAACCTGACTCAACCATGCCTAAATCAACCTGACTCAACCATGCCTAACCAACATGACCCCACCATACCTAAATCAACCTGGCTCAACCATGCCTAAATCAACCTAACCCCACCATGCCTAAATCAACCTGACTCCATCATGCCTAAATCAACCTGACTCCACCATGCCTAAATCAACCTGACTCCACCATGCCTAAATCAACCTAACCCCGCCATGCCTAAATAAACCTAACTCCACCATGCCTACACCAACCTGACTCAATCATGCCTAAACCGACCTGACTCCATCATGCATAATCCACCTAGTTTCAATCACATACACACATAAATACATAAATGAAAATCAATAACCCCATTCATGCTATAAGTACCATCATCTATAAATCAAAAAGTCTGTGTATACACACGTGTGTACATTGATATAAATAAATATCAGTCTCTCATAAAATATCATATACAACCTCACCATCTTCGGCACGCAGGCCAGTATATGATCAAAAATAAAAAAAACTCTCATCTACATCCTCACTCTCTTCGGCATGCGTGCCAGTATATATCAAAAATAAACAACTATATAAAAATAGGAGGTACATATGGCTATCATACATAACCCTGCTAGATATCCTCCATCTTTATCTCACATGTCTCCTCCTCCTCCTCTGCCCATGTACAGTGTCCAGCTAGCATCTCACCACCAACCCTCGGTCCTAGCTGGATCTCTGCTGGTAGCTCACCTGTGACTAGCCACTGCACAGGTGGCCCACCCAAACCTTCTCCTGCCTCTGCCATGTCCAATCACCAAATCCAATCCTTTTGACCTCCACCCAATCACAATCGATCCACATGTGCTCATGGACCCGTCTACCTAGATCCTCTCACCAACCGCTACTCTCCACCTCTGACAGGTTTGATAATGTGCCCTTTTCTCCATTACAGGTGCAAAATTGAATAAGTGCTCTATCGTTTTCTCAAAGACAACATGTGTAAATGAATCCATCCAATATGGATTTTTCCTTTTAAAACCCCCACCTCGACCTAACCAACGTCGGTTATACTTAGACCGACATTGGTCCTTCGCCTTAGAAAAATGTGGTCGATTGTACCTACACCGACATTTGTCTTGTGCCCTACAAAATTTTTGTCAGTTTACCTAGACTGTCACCGGTTAAACATGATCGGCATCGGTTACTTGTTATACCCCTGTCAACACCCTTTCCCCATTTCCACCCAAAATTTACCCTTCCCACCACCTTGTTGACCTTTCTCACCCTTATCGTAACCTACCTCCAAGATTTCATTACCTATACTTGTCCTTAATTGCATTTAGGGACTTTTTATTTTACCCATACCTCGGCCCTACCTGTGTCGTGACCTCGCTACCTGGACCCAGAACATTGTTAATGACCTGTGAACCCATGTGCTCGTTATAGGTTACGACATTGTTACATGTGTTGTTTGACCTAATGACCTTACCTTTCCTATTATCATGTCGTTTATCCTGACCCAACCTTTGGTGTACCGGAACATACCTACACATTCCTGCACTTGACCTGCGATGTGCTTCCACACCATATCCTATACCTTGGATACCGGAATCACTTCAACCTTGTTTGGATAAACGTATCGACCTTGGATGATGTAGAGTTTACATGCTCTTCAACTTGGTATTGTGCCATAGTTTATAAGTGTGCATACGTTTGACTGTCACTACCTTTGACCTTGGCCCATTTCCCTTTTTTGCCTGATTTTACCTTTACCCCATTTCCCCATTTTCACCTCCACCTACCCGACCCACACCTAACTACCTCACCATTTATTAAGTGGATATTCCCATGTCCTCACCCGTTACATCTTGCAATGATGGTACATGTTTTGCTCAGCCTAATAGCCTTACCTTGCCTATGGCCGTGATCCTTATCCAAACAAACCTTGACCTTTTGACCTTTTAGATGTACCAAAACCACACCTAAACATTCCTGCATCTTACCTTGTTGAGTTCCCGGCCCGTATCCTTTACCCTGGATACCAGACCTCAACAACCCTTATTTGGATAACCTTTACGACCCTAGCTAACGTACATTTGCTATGTTGAGCAACCATGGTATCTCATGGCATTTCACAACATGTGCATACATCTAAATGCTCTACCTAATCACCCACCATACCTCTTATAATCACCATACCTGCAACCATCACCTTCTTCACACCTAACACTATTTTCTCAAACCACCCACCTCCTCATTTTATCAAACAACTCACCGCTTCCTTCTCTCATCTCATCAATTCCTACTTTGAGGGGGGTTACCTCCACCCACGCTTAGGGAAACATTACCTTCACCCACACATGGGGCAACCACATCTTATTTTTTTTAGTGTCGCTTACCAATACAAGATACACAACAAAAAGGGGCAAAATGTAGACACCAAAATTGGGTCACACTCCCCTTGGTCCCTCGTCAAATAACCAACTCAAACATACTCACCTAACCATGGCCCCTTTCACCCCACATTAATATTAGTTTAATTAACTTAATTAAATTAATACCCACCCTCACAATATACATTACTTAATTATTCTAATTAAGCTAATTTATACCTCACCTAGCCACCTCACCTTAGACCGAGTCTTGGCATGTTTCCATAAATAAATAAGACTTAGTTTAACCCTAAAAATCAATGCCTACTATCCCTCTAACCATCTTCCCGCTCATAAACATGTAACGTACGTTATAGATCTAGGAAGAAAGGAATGACCTAAGCTAAAAGAGGCGATATCTACCCATTTTAGTAAACCTAGGGAATCTCATCTTAACCGACGCCGGTCACCATAAACTGACACTGGTCAACCCGGAACCGCTATCGGTTACCATTTATTCACCTTAGCAACCTTGTTTTTGAGGTTGACACATTTTAGAGATCTAGAGAAGACGAGATCAGAGAGCTGCATACAAGCATGGAACCAGCAGTCCTTTCACGCATCTGGACATCTATACCCAACAGCATGATAGATCCAAAAGCATTTACACTGAAAGTAACATTCTGGGATTCATCTGCTATGGTACCAAGCTACCATCCTTCTTATCAACATACCATTATCATTCAGTCATCCAATGGACCTGTATCATAGGTAAGTGGTATTTATCCTTAACCAATTTCCATTGTTATTTTAGTCATAGTAGCTTGTTATTACTCCTGTTATTAATCTTCACTTTAACATGCTCATTCTTTTATAGCCTTACCAACTTGTGACCTAACTCAAAAAACTTACCCACACCTTTTATCAAAATCACCCATCCTGGCCCTTCCACCTATCTGATTCATCCCTAAATACACTTCCATAGACCTTGTCAATAAACCTCCTTTAGCTCCACCCTACCATCTCTATCAAACCCCATATCAATAAGGTCTTACAATTAGAACTACTTTGACCGTATTCATACCGACCCCAGTTACCCATAACTGATCGTCGGTCTACCCATAAAACTGTCGTCAGTTATACCCAACCAACATCGTTCTTTATGTTTTATACCCTGTCCCAAGAACATATTCAAACAAAATCCTACCCATTGACTTAGAATAACCCAGAACCTAGATCCTCGACCAGTCCCAGTACCTTGATAGTCACCTACGATTCTTTCAGATTTAACTGATAGCCTAGCCTGTTGTGATTAGATTTACTTATTGTGACTTAAATGAGATACCTAAATCATATCAACTACAGTAGGAATTTTCTTATTTCTCTCATTAATTTGTTTTAAATAGTGGATTGACAGCCATCTAGGGAGTATCAAACTTCCCAGATCTAGCACATGCTAGGTAGTCCACTGTCATATATTATTTAACTATTCTTTTGTGGTCTTGTTTTCTATTTCAGGTAGTTCCTCCTAGTCAAAAGGAAGCTCTCACAATCAGCATTGGATTGAGAAGTCATAATGCACGCAACAACCATCAACTGATAAAAAATAACATGTATTCCTCCTAAGCCCTTACCCTTATTTGTTTCATCTCAACAAAGTAATGAAAATGGTGAAACATTTTCCTTTATTTTACCTTATATGTTCACGTTAATTGTGCGGTTGACTGTTTCTCCCCCCCCCCCCCCCCTTTCCTCATAATCTGTCATTTATTTTCACTTATTTTTGTGGTTTGTCTCCCTTCTCCTTATTATAATTTTTTGAATTCATTTTATTTATTTTTATTTTACTTTATCTTTTTTCCTTCATTACCTTTTTCTTGTTATTTTGCTTTTGCATATTTTTGGAACAACATGTCTCTTAGAAAATGGATTATTTATAATAGGTGATTTTTCATCTCTACTCTCAAGAAAAAGATTCACCCCAATGATGGTTCATGTACTAGAACTGAAACGTCGGTATTAATCCTCCTTATGGAGTGTATCTAAAAAATCCCATTTCACCTTTGACCTGCAAGATGAATCTTAAATATTTGATGCATAGACTAGCTGATAATGAAGAATTTAAATAAAGAATGCAAAAATAGAATCTTCCTCAAGATTCTTTCCCTCTCATATCCATAGGGATAAGCAGGGAAGAAGTTATCAATGGAATATTGCTCATACGCACACAAATCTGGAAGTGAAGAAATGAAAATATATGGGTATTCTAAAACAAAGAAGTGAATAAACTGATATATAGGAACCTCCTCCAAATTATTTCTAGGGAAAATCCACAAGGATAAGGCAAGAAGAAAATATTAGTGGAAGCTTCCTACGGATAAATAAATAAACTATGAATTATACCTCTTTAAAACAAGTTTATATTACTTCTATTGATTTAATGACAGTACTCTAGATTAAAAACTTAGAAGAAATAGAATGTACACCCCTAACCTAGTTGTTGTATAACTGTTACAACTCCCAAGTATGGTGATGATTTTTTATCTCCTCAGCTTCCTTTCCAAAGATGAGTCCAAGTGATCTAGGGAATATTGCTCGTCGTAGAAGAAATCAAGAATCAAGAGAATGTTGCAGTAGACTAGTTACAAGTCGATTGGTAACAATTGCAAGCAGGAAGCAACAAAGCAATGACCTGTGTTATTTTTTTACTTCTTGGTGAGATGTCAGTAGAGTAACGGTGCAATCTGTTATCCTGTAAAATTGGCAAGGGCAATTTTACAGATAACCCTACCAAAATTTTGTTCTGGTCCCTCGTCAGGGACCCCTTGCGTTCGGAACGTTGCAAAATTCCTCCCCGAGAAATCTAGTTTTCCAAACTTATCCATTTTTGGTCTTTTTGGTCGGGCGCACATAATGAATATGCAACATAAAGTTTTCATGCGCCCCCTTTAAGTCCTTTGGTGCATGCTTTGAGGTGTCAACAGGTGTTTTGATGCACCTCACTATGTTGAGTCTTTCTTGCATGTGCCAAAGCACATGCGCCTTCATGTCAACAATAATTCTGTTGCGCCACTTTTTGATGCGACAAGGGTGCACATATTCTTGTGTCGACACCACTTTCGGCGCGCTAAAGGCGCACATAACTTCATGTTGGCAAGCATTTTGATGCGCCAATGGGTGCATGCTTTCTTGTGTCGACATTGCTTTTCATGCGCCATTTGAAAAAGTTGGTGGCACATTTATTGCCACCTTACCTATCTATAGGCGCATCTGCACTGTCATTGTCATCCGACACCATCACGTGATTTATTCTCTTCCATCTGTACCTATCAGCACACCTGTCCTGTCGTTTTCGAATCACTTCGTGGACCTATTTGCGCACTTCTCCATTATATAATCCTGGTCAGAGGTCCTCATTCCTTTTTTGTGTTTTGTGCTTTGGTTCTTGGCTGCTTATTGGTGTGAGTTAAATAAAATATGTCAAAACATGAACTCCCCACCCTCCTTGCTGTTTTTCTCTACCTATGATTTTTCCCCCCTTTTTCAGATCTGCTGGTAAGGGAGAGTTTGTCTTAAAAAAAGGCTTGGAACTCTTTGATTTAGCCTCTTCATAACCCAAATGAACCCTTAAAAATAAGCTTATCAACATGAAAACCCCTCAGAGAAAGATCATGGCTTGAAAAGAAGACACTGTTATTTTTCTCCTTTGGCACATCTGTCACCCCTACAACATGATAAACAGTCGCGCCAATGGCGCACATTCCCTGCGTGTTACATAAAGAACAGATGCGCCCTCAAGGCGCAATTCCTTTACTTATTACAGCCCCTTTCCTTGCGCCCTCTTGGCACACCAAACTGGCGTGTAACATTACAAAACCATGTGCCCTTTGGCGCACCCTACCTGTATGCAACATTGAAATTTTATGCACCAAGTATGACTGATTAATCGATGTAGGTGAATCCATTATTACAACAACATCATGTTGTGCGGACCTTCCATGCACCGCGCCAAGTTCCCCTATGCTGCATGAAAAAGTGATGTTACACACATTAAGCTCGTGCCCTTCGGCGCATCCTACACCCGTGTAACATGAAAATTATCCGCGCCCTTTATAAAATGTATACCTATGGCACAGGTGCACTTATGCTTACAACAACAAAGAATGTAATCTGCAGTGCCCATGCGCCATGCGCCCTTTGGTGCTGATTTATCCCTTGCAGCAGCCCTTTCCTGTGCACCTTATTATTTAGCCCTGTAACCTGCAGTATTCATGCGCCCTACACCCTGAGGCCTTAAAATCACTAACTCTTTCCTCTGTTGACGCTTTAATGGAAGATCAAACAGCTGATATGACTTTTCTTGCATTGGGTTTCACTTCTTCTTCTTGCAGATCAGCAATTAAGTTCAGAGTCACATATGTCAACATCAAGCAAGAGACCTACTAAATCCAAGGGCAAAGCCAAGCTCACAGAAGAAGAAATGAAGTACAAGTATCAGAGGGTCAGGATGCCCGAGTCCCAAGCAGAGTGTGACCTAGACATCAGAGACTCAGAACTGGGTCATATTGACATGGAAGATTTCTGGGCTAGAACCCAGAGGGTCACAAGAAGTCCATGGATGGACAAACTGATGGGCAGTGCACTACACTTTGCTGGAGGAATCCCAGTTAGCGCCGGTGAACAATGAATTCATGATGGTTGTTGCTCGATGCTACAATAAAGACACAAGATGTGTCCAAAATGAAAAGGGTAAGGTTATAATCAACCTCACTACCCGGCACTTTGAAATAATGTTCGGCATCCCTCACCACTGGCACTTTGTGGCCGTAAGCTAGGAAGATTGCATCAAGGCCTGGGACGACAATGAAGATCAAATGCATGTAGCTGATGAACGCAGGTTATCTGAAGAACAAAAAGGTGGTGACTCAGTGGCCACAAGTCATTCATCGCAGTGAATTTTCAGAGGAACTCAGTGACACAATTACATTCCTAAGCAGAGTCTTTGGGCTTCCTGACACCCATTATTTTCACAAGTGGATGCTGCGATATTTAGAAACAATGAACAAAAATGTGCCCGATCAACGCTTTGAGTGGGCAGAAATCATAAGCAGCACAATCTCTGAGCAGCTCCAACAACTTAACACAACGGGGAGGTTCTATATGAACTCCTATGTGGTCTATGCTGCAGCTTCAGAAAGGGACTATCCGGCTCTGATGCGGTGCGGGGTTTGGCCCCAAGTTAAAATCTATGAATATTATCCAGAACTGAAGCTGGAAAATAGCATTCCCCAGTTCACAAAGATCAATGATGCATTCTTCTATTTCATCATCTGCCTGTTGAGGCCGAATATGACTCACGGTCGTACGACCAAGAGTATTGTAGCGGCCACAGAGAAATGGGGGGCCCTGTTTACTCAATTCCCCACATTCACCTATCTAAGGGCGGTTAACTTCTTGGGAGAACCAACTAAATTGCCGAGATATGCCGGTCCCAAGTTAATCCTGTTGGAGCTGTCGAGGCAGCTAATCACCTACCATGAGAAGTGTCTCAAGAGAAAGAAGGGTGGAACTCCTTTCCCCCTCATAGTGGGTAGGTATACGTGTCTCACTCACCACAAGGTGAAAGACATGTTTACAGAGTTGGAGCTGCTGAATCTGAAACATAACTTCCCAGCAAGGCCCACCTTTGACCCAAGAAATTGTCTGCCTAGAGCCAAGCTCGATCCAATCCACATCCCTCAGATCGAAGATATCTACATCGACATATATCATGAGGTTGAGCTCAGGAGGAAGGATCATTCCCACTTGGCCTTAGCAGAAATCATCCAGTACGGGGTGGCCATCGTCCCAAAAGGCTACCAAACTACTGAGCAAGAAGTGGATCAAGTGTATCTTGACATGGGTGGGGATGATTGGCCTTTCGCGGTGATTGATAGAACCAAAGCTCCTCAAACAATAGAGGAAAGGGTCAAGGAAACTCTACGTAGAATAGAGCATTGGTGCCGAATGAATGGGCTCATCTACCTCGGAGTCGATTTCACGACCTCTCTGTTGGGCAATGCACCTCCTCGGGCAAAACAACAGACAAAAGGCAAGGGAAAAGGAAAAGAGGGTGAGTCCAGCTCCACCCAAGAGGAAGCTCCTGAAAGCCCTCCTTCTGCTTCACAAGAATGGGTTGTAATCCCAAAAATCCTAGAAAAAGAAGCAGCGGAAGATGTTCCAATAGGCACATCCACTCAGGATGTGGCCACGACTGTAACAATCGAGGTCCCTTCTGTTCCTTCTCCTTCTCCTCCTTCCCCTCCTCGAGTGACCCAAGCGACCATTCCTTTGGTCGTGTCCTCTCCCCCTTCTTCTACTATTCCCCCTTCTTCCTCCTCCATCTTCTCCTCTCTCGCGGAGCTGTCCCCCTCCATTTCTTCCCTCATCTCTGAGCTCCCTTCCCTTCCTATGTCTTCCTCCCCTGCAGTACCCCTTCCTCCCGTGAGCACTTCCTCGGCTTCCCTCTCAATGCTACCTCCAAGTGTCTCCACGTTTTTCCCTTCTACTACTGCAATTGCCCCCTTCTCTATTTCTGGTCCTTCTCCCATAAGTCCAGCCTAGATCTCCCAGCACCTGAGTCAGCAGAAAAGGAAAGTTCCCATCGCACCGATGGACTTCTCCGTGATCCCATCAAAAGGGGAAAAGAAGCAAAATCCCATAACCCGCTTCTCTCAGAGTGCAACAGGGGAGAGAGTGATGGAGATAGCATACCCCAATCCTTTGAAGGATAAGAAGGATCTGTCTTCGACAGATTATACGGTGACTCAGGTCATAATGGGGACATCTTCAGAAAGCCTGCAAGGAGAGGCCCTATCTGTAGTTGACGCCCTTTGCAAGAAACTCCAAGAAGCAAAGGAAGAGAAAAGGCAGCTAAAGGAGCAAAATAAATATCTTCTCCGTGCCTTGCAGAAAATGGGTAGTGCACCTCCTACAACTGCCGCCGAAACTCCTGAGCCTCTGAGCCAGGAAAAGATCAATGAATATGCTAAAATCGGTGAGCAGGGCATGGCCGTTTCCACCTGGAGGAGCCAAATCCTCAAAGAAAGTGAGGGAGTTATCGCTAAGTTCACAGATTTGTACCAGAATATCAATCGAACAAATAGAGAACTCCAGGCGATAGCGGGACCCATCTCTGAAGAGCTTGATCATGCCAAGATGCAACACGAGACCTTTCAGAGAATGCTCGACTGTTCAGTCGATGATCTGGTCAAGTTTGGCATCTTTGGACACCCTAGAGCCCTCAATAAAATCCTTTCCACTCTGGATTATCAGGTGGATCAGCTGGAGTTTGTCTTGGAAAAGATCGACAAGGTAAAGGAGGTAGCCCTGGATGCCATGCATCAAATGGAACAAATTGTTCTCACAATGTCTCCAGGGTTACTCACTCCTTCTTTCACCTTAAGAAAGGTGGAGGAAACTATTCAGATCTTCAAAGAGATCGTTTCACAGGGACTGGGGCCAGAAGTTACGTTCGACGCCGAATCCATTAATAACCTATTGGCATGTCGTGACTTCATCAGGTACCTGATAGAGGTAGAGAATGATTATTCCAAACTCCCAGAAAAGCTCATAGATGAGCGGGAGACCTGCGAAGCTATCAACGATAGACACAAGGATCCTTCTGAGGATCAACTTCAACCCATGATCAGCAAGTTCATGGAGTACTGTGCCCAGTTCCACATCTCGTCACCCGAGCAGCAAAAGTAGGATACCCCCTTCCAGCCATGGGATGACAACGAATAGTTCTTTCTTCTCATCTTTCTCTTTATAAAATAGCTAAGTCATGTTGACACAAACGATGACATCATCCATGTTGCACCATGGGATGATGTCATCCATAAAAGTTGTCAAAAGTCAACAAATGACTTTGTGATCTATTGTAAGATATTTTTGTAAATAAGTGGTTTGTTTTCTTTTGTCTTCTTTTCCTCTCTCCTTCTATATATACTTGAATACTTGTTGTATTCAGTGGTGGATATCTTTTAGATGAAAAATAGAAGTAGGGAGAAAAGGCTTTGTACTTTTTGTAACAGAAGAAAATATTAATACAAATATTAAGACTTTGTGCTGAATATGTGTGTTATGGGCATCTGATCTTTCTTATGTCAGATCTATGTGTTTATTCTGTTAGATCTATCTCTACTTTTTTGTCATTTATTCATCAGTATTGCTTTATTCGTTTATGCAAGTAGGTTTGGCTCTGTTTACTACCAATCCCAAAACATAAACCCTCTGACCTTTCTGCTTTGGAATTCATTTCTTTTCTCCCTTCGGACCTGATCTTTCTTCATCCTCTACTTCATTTCCTTTCTTTTCACAGTTGAAACACCCCTACTGGGATGAGATCCTAAACCCCCGAAGGCAGAATATTGTGAGACTTGCACAGATTCCTGCTGGTAGAATAGCAATAAACCAGTTTCACTTTGCTAACTCAAAGAGGGGCCACGCCCTGCACACTGTTGGCTTGTCTATCCATAGATCTACCCTCTTGACAGATTTTTGGACCAAAAAAGTCCAAGAGAAATCATTAAGATATTAATGACAAGAGAAAGTGCGCATAAATATGATCCTATGGGATCACGAAGAAACTTGAATTTAGCTTCCTCTGGACACAAATAAGTCAAGATAATGTACGCTAAAGTGTAATTTCTAAAGACATATTCCCACCAATGATCTACTACTCGAGTCCACATCTTGTCCAAATCAACTAATACTTGATACTTGTCCGAAGTCCATATTTGTTTTTTTCCCAGCCTACTCCGTCTATTATGTGCATATGCTACTAACCAATCGTATAAATCTCAAGGAAAGAAGATGAATAATGTCTCGTAAAGTCCATCATAAAGCTTGTCCTCAACCCATTTATGTGGATTGAATTTTCCATAGGTATTGTATCTTTGATAAAATTCATCTCCGCCCTAATGTAGACGACATTCAATATTCTCCAAGGATAACCGAAACACCATGTGTGTGCCACATATTGAGAGTCCAAATTAAATAAGGTCTTGAAAATGGAACTAAAATGTGAAGCCATAGTCTAGGTTTAGCACAAAATGGTTCTGGTGTGCTAACCGTTCACCCAGATGGAGGACTAGATGCTCACCCCAAAGCGTGCAAAAACCTACCGGGTTCCTTCTTTTGTTGGCTGCTAAGATGTAGCTCTTGTACTCATGGTTATCACAACAAAAAACATAATATATGGAGAATATATGCTCATAGAATAATAACATGCACAATATCATTATATAAACCAAAAAGAGAGATGAATATCCATTATAATCATGATGCTTATACCAATTACATTGACCAGTAGCTTGATAAGCTCATAAAATATTCATCTGTAGACTCATGTGCAAGGTAGGACTCGATAATGACTCTAACAACACTACTAGGAGTCTCCCTTTCTTTCCCATGGATTAACAAGACTAATTGGTTAAATGAATATTTACAAGTATATATAGGGTGGGAAATTTTCCTTCATTTCTAAATTAAACTATAGTCTAAGAATAGAACAACCCTATACATAGATTACAAGATTTTATAACTAACACTTTCCTATTGTTAGACACGTAGCCACGGTTCTAATCAAGTGAATTTCTTTCTTCTTAAAGCTCTATAAATATATCCACTTTACTATAGTCTCATGCTATAAATATCTTTATTCCGTTCATGTGTTATCCACATCTATAATTATGATGCAGGAACATCAACTCCAATGTGTATATAGGGATGAAAACATAAAATTTTGATTTATCAGGTATGGTTATAGGTTTTTGGGGTCATTAGATGTCAGTTAGGTGTGCTAGTTGGAGTTTAGGCTATTCAAAATTTTAAAATTTCACTTTCCCTCAAAAGTGTAAGTTTGAAATCTTGGAGGCCTATTTTGGTTTGACTATGTAAGTTGGATTAGTTTAGGTGTTTTACCTATGTACTCTTAGAGCTAAAAATCTTCAAAAATGATGAAATGAGGTCAATAAGGGTGTCTTAGGTCTAATCTTGCTTTAGAAGTCATAAATAGTTTTAAACACCTAATGAATGCGTAAGTGTAATCATGTGACCAATAATAAAAGGTATGTACTTAGTGATAACTAAAGGAAAGACATATAAATGCTCCAATGTAACTAAATTCACCTTATTCCATCCGGAAAGGCATTAATTGTAATAGTTTCAAGAGGTATTGAAGGGAGAAACTCAGGTTTTGTTAGTTCATTGCATAATATTTGGGCATGTTAACTTAGTTTTGTGTTAGTTCTTGCATAACTGTTGTGTTTGTTAGTATTGCATTCTTGATCTTAGAGATGCATGCACAGTGGTCCTTCAGTAATATGATGAGCATTGAGCTCTCAAGAGTGGATTTTTTATGGTTCTTGTACATTAGCTACCTTGTGATTATTTTAAACACCTATGTCTGGTTAAAAAGCAAGATTTTTGATATGTGTTGAGCATCTTAACAAGTTTTGTGAAATTTCATTATTTTATTAGTTAGGCATGTTAGTGTAAATTGTGAACCTTGGAAATAGTGGTGTGAACCCTAGCATGTAAGATAAAAATCTTCTTGAACATTCTGGGTAGAGTATTATTGCACAATTAGGAATGAAAGGATGGGAGAGAGTTGAAGACATTTCATGATTGGGAAGAGGTGTAGTCACACTTAAATTCAAGCATGCAATTTTTTAGATAACTTATGAAATTGTAGACCACTGTCTCTTATTTCTATGATAGTGTACAACCTTCTAAGTAATGAATACCTTGTTCTGAATATGTCTGCAATCACATTGTAATGAGGGATGGAATTTATAATGAGTGGTAGTGGAATGTTAAAATGTTGACATGAATTTTTGATAGTTTACCAAGGCTAATACCACCATTTTGAAGCTTCCAGTAGAGTTAGAATTAACCAATCAACAAATATCTCATTGATCTTGCCCTCTTGAGATGATATAGTAGATGAGATGAACCTAGTAGAGAAACCTTAGAACTAGGGTTTTCTAGTCAAAAGTTAGTTTTCTAGAAGGAAAACCACTAAAAATCCTTGAAAATTTGTTTTAATCTCTGTAATGTCCCCATTTTTTAGCAGGTGGCCTAGGAGGCCTTCAATCCATCTTAGTCTTGGTCATGCCCAGGGGGATAGTGATGTTGATGGTTATTAGGTATGGTTCGCACCTTCATTTCACTTATAGGCTATGTTTCAACGTTGGACACATACTTTGAGGTGACTTAAGTGAAATAAGGTTGTGAGATGCTCCCCTAAGGTACTTTATGTTATAGTCGATGACTTAAGTTATGGGTGAATATATGGTATTTTATGTTCTAATTCTTCATTGGGGTGACTTAAGTGCACTTTTTGGCATGTGGGGAATAAGGTGACTTACTTTATTTTAATTAATCAAAGAAAAGACCCAAGGGGTTGATTAGGGTTCTTTTGGGCCTTTTGTTGCAATGAGAAGTTATAAAAGGAAGCACTTAGGGGAGGATAGGATTCATTCATACTCACCTATGTTGATATTGAAGCAACTATTGTTTGTCCTTTCCTTGCTTGTAGAGGTGAAATTTAGCAGGAACCCTAGCTTCGATAGTGAAAGATCTGCCCCTAGCTAGTAGAGCACTCTTCGGTGGTGAAAGATCCAGCCCTAGTTTTTTATTGTGGAGTTTATTTAGATCGGGTTGTCATATTCTAAGTTTCAGAGGCTTGTTTATCCAGTTTCAAGTCCAGAAAGAGAAGACAACCATATTCAGTAAGAGAGATTATCTATTTTATCTGTGGAAACTTCTTGTTATTACATTTCATTACATGTTGATGCATGTTACTTGCATGTTGTTGAATGTTAGTTTAATTGTAATAAAAGTGAAGATATTGGTTATTTTCTAATGTTATACCTTGCTACCATAACTGTACTTTATTGTCATAGTTTTCTATATATTGTTGTCATAAAAATCATATTGCTATTTTTGAAAATTTGGTTTAAAATATTGAATATAAATTAAATCTGGAAAAAGGATATTTCAATCTCCTTCCATGACTCTGCCCAATAAGCACCACTGCAGATGGTATGCCCTGATTTGTTCTGATTTTCCTGATTTGTTTTGAATTAGTTTTGAATTGTTCCTATTGTACTTATTGAAGGAGAAAGAACACATTCTGTGACTGAAGGTAGTGCATGTTACTGAAGAAATTCTCTATAAAATGTTGTAGATTATATTGTACTAAGAATATGATTGTTTTTTCTCCCATGAAATTAGCACCTAGGGGATAACAGGAGCACCCAGATGATCATGTATGGTTCTGGGCGCTAGTGTCTGCTATGTATGTGAGGTCCAAGTCTGTTTCTAGACCATTTTATGACTGTGTTCCTGTGTTGTTTCTATAATTTTCTGATATGAACTATAGATATGAGATGTTTTAGGGGTGATTTGTTCACCCAATGTATGTCCCCCTCGTTTGGGGTGCATGTGATGATTGTAGGAGCATGTGTTCCAAAGGAGATGACTTGAAATTTATCTAAAATGGATACCTATAGGGCGTAGGTGGTGTGCATGGTAGAAACCAAGGCACAAGCAAACAAGATGGGCTAGTAATAAGTGTTAGTAGTAAAATCTATCATGCAATAAGAAGAAATGTAACAAACAATTATGCAAACAAGATGGACTACAAAAAGTGGATTTCAAACATGGTACATTTCACACAATGTCACAAGACAATCAAGATCAAAGCGGCCACATGCTTACAATGATCAAACAAGATATAAGGCATTGCCTGCAAACAATAGTAAGAAAAATGTATTAGATATCCATGGTGGCATATAAACCTACAAAATGAATGCTACACATGAAGCTCCCATTAGCATGTCTGAAAGATAAATAGTATGTCAAAGTGTGTATAAATTAGCAAATAATAAATTAGCTTGTAATGAGAAATAATGAATAAATATAGCAATAGAACCTGAAGTGTGTAGTATATTGTAGTAGTAAAAGTAGATTCCCCCTGGAGCCTCGGTGGGACTGGTAAAAGGTACAATGCTAAGCATCATTGCAGTGTGTAAAAACCTATAAGAGATCTACATTCACCTTAAATGACCTCTTAAACACACCCGTGTGTGTGTGTGTGTGTATAAAGATGATGACATACTAAGAATATGTGTAGCATGGAAAACAAAGTGTAACAATAAAATAGAATGAGCTAGCAATAATATATGCAACCAATATATAAAAATGCAATTTATCAATGTGATGGTATGATATGTAAAATGTGGCAATGGAAGGAGTAGCATGTCACCTAGCAGATGTGTATGAGATGAGGTTTATTTATAGGGACGCTCGATAGTCAAGAATGAGCCATAAAATAAGAGTGTTTCATTGGGTAATGTGCATGTTGTGTGAGAATAGATGTTAAAATGATGATGTATCGTGAATCACAGAGCATGAAATGTGTAGATGATGTGAGGTTCATTTTAGAATTAGACCCTCAACAGTCGAGTATGAACCATGGAACTAGAGTGCGACATAGGGTAATAGATTTTTCATGTGTGATTAAATGCTAGAAAAGATATAACATTAAGCACAGAGCATGAGGTGTGAAAGGAGATGTTCATTAATGTAGTATGCCCTCAACAGTCAAGTGTGAACTGTAGCACGAGAGTGCATCATAGAGTAATGATTGGTATGGCATGGGTAGAAATATGTGTATGCATAATATGTAACCAAGGATGGCCTAAAATAATAGTGTAATGAACATCACAAGGTATAACGTGACATAGAACATTAAGAGTGCAAGATCCCATAGTAAGGGGAAGAGAGATTGTGCCCAACACTTGCTTAGGCATATTATCAAAGCCACTGATACAAATACTAGAAGGATTGAGATGAGTATAAAAAATTCTGATTTGATGGAGAAAGGGTAGAGTACATATGTTAAGACCAGATCTAGGATCAACAAGGACACACTTAATGAGGATATTATAAAGTTGATTCCTGTCTATTGCTTGATATTTGCACTATAATCACTTAGGGTACCTGTAACCTGTAAAATAGAATGACTACCTACACATGTCCACAAACCACATCAAATATAATAAAAAAGGATGCAGAATGTGGAGTCATACTGATCCTAGTGGTCACCCGAAGAGTGAACTTACAACCAAGTGTTGCACTACATCTCAGACTCCATGTAGTTCTGGTGTGTGTTTGTACATGATAGTGTGATAGATCTAGAAGGTAGAAAATTTATAGTATGTGTGAATGGAATAAAATAGACTTCCCCTCCTATGCAATGTATATAGCAGTATGTAGCCCTTGTCCCTTGTATTGATGTTAGATGGATGCCTTTGAAGTTCTTTAGTTCCTTTGGATGCAAGCTTAGGTGGTAGTAGTAATTCTTACTACTTGTTCCTTCATTTTGAAACTATAACTATGTATTTATATGATTCCCTTGTTTGAATTTTGTAATTGCCAACTGAAACGCTGACCCATAAGTGAAAAATATGCCCAAAAGATAAAAGATACCAAAAAATATCAAGGTAAGAAAGGGTCAGGGACGCTCGGGAGGGACATGAGCGCATGTGCATTACTATCCTGGCTGGGCATTGATGTCTGAAGCCATAAAAGATAAATAAGTTAAGTATCGACTAGGTTGTAGGGTGTTTAAGACCAAATAGAAAGTAAGAGATAGAGAAAAGATGCCAAAGATAGTTATCAACCACTAGTTTTCTTTCATACGAATCATGTAAATGCTAGCATGCTTTTAGGACTTAAAAATGTACCCAAGTGCATAATTTTGTGTCTACACAACATAGTTGATACATTCTCTATTTTCCTTGCATAATTTGGATTTGTGAATTTATTTGTGTTCATCCTTAAACCAATATTAAAGAGATGACCAAGAAGTATTGGACACATGTGTAGACACAAAATCATGCGCTTTAGGCATTATTTAGTCTCGGTTTCATACTACTATTTAGAAGGTTCTTGAGTGAAGAAAGCAGTAATTAACCCCCATCTTTTGACCATCTTATTTTATTTTATTTCACCATTTATGACCTTTTACACCTACATGCCCAGTATATTTCGGTCATTTTCCATTATTTTAGCCTCGACAAGGGTTCTCAAGCTAGTACTGGGGAGCCCATGGGTGCCCAGCTCCCACCAAGGGTGCCCCGGTCCTTTTCAGATTTTCCCACCACTTTTTGGGCTCTTTCTAGCCATTTTAGATCCTTATATTTTGGGTGGTTAGCCATTTCGGGGTTAATTATGAAATTAGATCAAGAGAACCCTATAAATATAAAGTTATGAGACCATAATGTGGGACCAAGAACTAGTCATTACCATCATCTATTTATTGCATTGGAGATCACTTGCATCCATATAGCTCCATCACAAGGCACAAGGCTAGGTCATCTACATCACACATAGCATAGGGGGAGGATTCTATTCTATTCCATGCACAAATTCTATTACATTTTCTACATCTAGTTATAGCTATGTACTTCACAAAGTGCAACTGGCACAAGAGTAGCTAGAGGCACATTATGCACACACTCACCAGAACTACATCTTGGTATGAAATGTCATGCAATGCTAAGCTAGTAAGCCCATTTTTGTGGTAACTGAGGTCAGTCCGACCCATTCATTTGCATCTTTATTTTTTTTAGGGTTTTGATACTCCTTGATCTTTTACAGGTCTTTGCATCATCTTGGAATATCATCGACATCTAGAACAGTATATAGAAGTTAATGCGATAGACACTAAGGGTTTTGAACCATCTTCCGAACCTGTGAAGATAATTTTCAGAGCTTTTGCATAGACCAATGTGCCCATTTTGTTGACTAGAGCGCCTGTAGGCACCCCATTCCCTCTCTAGGCACTCCAGTCCATCCAGATACTCTGAATCCATCCTTTTTGGAGCTCCTGTACAGTCGTTCTTGCTTCCATATTTTCCATCCACCTCTGCAACACAGCCCCTCAAGCATCTCCTATCCAGTTGAGTTCTTTCCTCTTCTCTCTTACACACTAGGGTTAGCATTTCCTTTTTCATAGTTTCTTGTTTCATATTTACATTTATCTACAACATCTATTTACTTTATTTACAGTTGTTCATAGCTTAGATTAACTAGTATCTATATTTACATTTTTAGTTAATCAACATGAAATAAGCCCTAAAAAATGTCTTTATTAAGGACAACTACTTTTTTGGAAATGGTTTTTTCACTTTAAAGAGAATAATGTTATATTAATGATTTAAATTTAATGTTATGATGTTATGTTATATTTATATTATTAATGATTGGTATTGAATTTTTAATATCTTTTGAAGGAAATTAAGAATCTTTGAACATTGTCGGCCACGTCCTGTAGAGTGGGAGACAAAATATTTTCCCAAGGGAGAACTAAGGGATTTTGTTTATATTTTTTAGCCTCGGGGACTACTGGGGAAAAATTGGATTATAGTCTCAGCTTATAGCTGCTAATGTTGGTGATAGAAGAAATGTAAATATACAATTATTTTGATAGGTATATTATTTGTTGCATTCATGCTCGTAAGAGGATACAATTTACCATCATAGACTATCAATTTGCATGAAGGAAAATTAAATTAATAATTGCATTACATTGTTAATGGATATGTGAGTTTGTTCGGTATGATTAGGATTAATGTGGTAAGGGAAAAATAGAAATGTGATTTAAAAACTTTGTAAGGAGACTACCACAGTGATTGTAATTGATGTTGTTACTTTTAAGAATAGTTAAAAAGCTTTTTTTATACATAGATATCTATTTATTTTTTATCTAAATTGAATTTATGATTAATGATGTTGGCTTTATTATACCATCTTCATATAGATTTTTTAATACGTATTGGTTTAATGTAATGACACATTTTTCTTGTAGGTAGGAGTAGACATATGGGATCAAATTCTACATATTCCTATTGAAAACCCAACCAAGGGTTTATTTACATGCAATGATTTACAGTGGAAAAACTTTCCCAACATTAACGAAGATGATATGTGGGTTTCGTGGATTGAGATTGATAGAGTCAAGGACTTTGTGAAAGGAGAATCAAATAGAAACTCGTACCCAACCAAATTTCATGTTTCGCATCGGAAAAAAATTTCCATCACCTTTTCCTAGAAAGAAGACAAGAATCAATAGTACTATGGAATACGCGATGTACATAGGCTCTCATTTTAAATATTTTGAGTACATGGATGATTTTTTTCATGTTTGAGTGTGCATGTGCTAATAAGTTTCATATTTATGCATAGATATTGGTGTTCATATGGGCGTGAGGACTTCTGGAAAATTGATGTCTTGCCACAAGAAAATTTCTTATTGCAGAAGAAGGGAAATAACAGCTGACTAGGCCAAAATTATAGTAGATGTAGTTGTCAGTGTCATTTCAGCACTTGAATAATGGTCAATAGACCTGATCAAGTATTACTCACCTACAATCATGTATAACATGTTGATAGTGAAGGAAATCATTTCCACGGCCAGGAATATGAATGGTTCAAAGGAAATAAATGTTTTTTTGCCCCTTTTATTAACCCGCAACTTAATGATTGGGTTCATAGGTTACTTTTGTTGGGAATTTCTTCTAATGTTATCCACCTTAAGCATTGTGATATTGTGCATGAGAAACTCACATTTTTGAATGGTGAAACATAATAGGATGATTTCCTATGCAAAGATGACATATTTAACAGAGAACACCAAATTAAGGAGTTGTAATATGTGTTTAACCCTAACAATATAACAAATCCTGAGAAGTGGTTTTTCTATCAAGGATATAATAATGAAAGTACTGATGAGTATGGAAAATTTCCATTCATATTGGGCATCCAAATCCCACTTCAGTTGAATTGGTTATTGAGATATAACAATGATAGTTTATTACCCATGGATTCAACATTTGGAATGAATGGAATAAGGGTGATTAAGATCATTTGAATGCAAGATTACAGTAAATAAATGAATATTGAAGTAGTGAAATAGATCTAAGCAATTAAGCAATAAATAATGAAAACCCTAATTGCAAAGAGAGGGTAGAGAGCCTTAGTCAATTCACAGAGTTATGGAAAGTACAAAAAATTGGAAAACTAGAAAAGACAAAGCACAGACCATAGTACTAGAGTACAAAAAACTGCATAGCCAAGGAGTTTTGCTGCATTGGGTCACCTGGAGAGGGATAGGGGCCCTCATGGGTGCCTTAGACCTATTTTTGGGCATCTAGGTCTACGGAATTACTCAGAAACCCTCCTATGAGGTGTCGTAATTTGTTCACTTGTAGTCACCTTTGATCACTTCGAGGTCACACCAAGATCATCGAGATCACTGGAAACCTGCAATGAAGTATAGACCTACAAAACCCTCAAATAGACATCAAATCCTAAAAAAATAAAGATGCAAAATGAAATTTTGGACTGTCCTCAGTAGTCACAATGGTGAACTTACAAATAATCATTGCACTGCAGCTTAGACCCAGTGTAGTTTTGTGTATGTGCGTGCAATTGTGCCCTAAATTTCTCTTGTGCGTGCCGCATTATAATAGCGAGAAAGTAGCTAGATGTAGATTATAGTAAATGTGTACATTGAATAGAATGAACTTTCCTCCTATGAAGTATGATGCAGAAAACCAACCCTTGTGTCCATTTTTATGGAGCGATGGATGCAATGGAGCTCTTAGATGCCTTGATGGATGCAACCTTAGGTGGTGATAGGTAGTGTTTAGTCTTTGCTCCCTTAGTATGATCACATAACGTTATATTATTATGATTCCTTCACTTGAATTTCGTAACTAACCCCGAAATGGCCAACTACCAAAAAGATAAGATGCTCAAATGGCTAGAAAGGGCCCAAAAAGTGAGAGTAAAGTATAAAGGGAACATGAGCACCTAGAGGGGATGAGGGTGTCTGATGCTAGCGTCTTGGCTGGGTGCTAGTGTCTAGGATGACAAATGTTGAAGAGTTAAAAGGCAGACTAAGAAAATAAAGGTATAATACCGAAAGTAGCAATAGAAAGCAAAGAAAGGTGACCAAAGACATGGGTTAGTTAGTATTTTTCTTACTTAGGAATCATATGAATAGTAGTATGTAATAAAGACTAGAAAATTACCCAACATGTGTGATTCTGTATCTACATTTGCCCCCAATTTAAGTTGGTGATGTAGACACAAAATTATGTACTTTAGATATTATTTGGCCCATTCTTATACTAATATTTAGAAGGTTCTCAAGTGAATAAAGTACTAATTAATCACACCTTTATTCCATCCATTTCTTATATTTTATTTAGTCATTCCCATGTATTTTTCTATACTTATCCACTTGTTTTACAACTGCTATGTCATTCTAGTCCAAAATTAGGGCACCCCAACCTGTACTGATGCACTTCGGGGTGCCCTGGTCCCACCCTGGGCACCCTGATCTATGTTTCTCTTTTTTTGCTTCTTTTTGGATTTTTTCTATCCATTTTTCATCTGTATCCTTTTCCCATTCGGTCTTGTCGGGATTAATTATGAAATTAAGCTTGAGATCCCTATAAATATAAAGTTATAAGACCATAATGAGGGTCCTAGCCTCACATACTACTATCACTCCATATAAAGTTTCATCCATTGCATCCACATAGTGTCATGCATCAAGGCTAGGAGATTTGCATCACACATACTACATAGAGGGAGGTATTTTATTCTATTCTATGCACACATGCTATTTACATTTTTTATAGTTACTATGGCTCGCTACTTCACAAAGTGAGACTGCCACAAGAGAACCTAGGGCACGACATGCACACACTCACCAGAACTACATTCGGGTCCGAAATGTAGTGCAGCGCTCAGTGATAAGACCACAATTTTGGTGACTTGAGGTCAGTTTGACCCATTCATTTTGCATATTTATTTTTCTTAGGGTTTGATACTTCTTTTGTTCTTGCATATCATTATTCAAATCATCTGGTGAATCTAGAACGATAGACAGGTAGGGTTTTAGATCAACTTATGACCATACCAAAGTCAGATCCAAAGCATTTACAGAGACCAGGGTGCCTAATATGTAGACCAAGCTTCCCTAAGACACCCTGTACCTTCCCAAGTGCCCCAGTCAGTTCAGATCTTCCAAATCTAGTCTCGCAGGACTTATGAGTGATCATATACACTTCCAGATTTTATTCCCAGATTTGTGACAACCTATGACAGTCTCTCTCAATCAGCTAAGCCATTTCCTTTCCTTCTTTTGCATACTTAGGGTTTTATTTCACTTAGAATAATTAATAACAATTGCTCCATATTGTTTATATTTCATTTATACATCATTTTAGTCCTCCTAATTAGATTAACTAGTGACTATACCCTTTCTATAGTTTAGGATCCTTTCCATATTTTTGTTAATCATTTTGGTGAACCCGACATCTTTCACGCTTAGGATCCTTATTCTTCTATCATGGGTCAAGTTTCTTTATCTGATTTACTTAAGAGATATCCCACTTGTCAGGTTGTTTTCCAAAAATCCCTAGACACCAAGTATTTTGATGACAATACGCCACCACACGAATTAAGTGTTATGCTTCATTGTTTCTTTGTCGACCCTGATCTTGATGACCCTCCATCTAACCAACCTGTCTTACATTTGATTCATGACTTACATGCAAAATTTGGTGTCATGGAATCCACAATCACATCTCTTAGATCTTAAGGTCAACAATCTAAGGATGTTTCTCAATCGTATACATCCTCTATGCAATCTATGGAATCAACAATCACATCTCTTAGATATGAAATCCAATAGCTTAAGGATGCTTCTCAATTACATACATCCTCTATTCAATCTATGGAATCCACCATCACATCCCTTAGATCTGAAATTCAATAGCTTAAGGATGCTTCTCAATCACATGTTTGTTCTTCTTCGACATATCCTATTCTATCTATGTCTACTACATGTCATATAGTTGAACCTCAAGTCACATCATCACTAGAACCTCTCATACTTGATCACAATGCTAATCCACATGACATTCTAGCCCAAATTATGAGTCGTCAATTGATTCTTCTACCACCTACTCATTTTTATCCTCCTTATCGGTGAGTAAAACACCAAGATCATCCATATTTCCATTATCATCGAATCAATGGGCATAATGACCATGATTTCTATGCTTTACAATGTAGAGTCAAACATCTTGAGCATCAGGGCTTTATTTCATTCACTAGAAAACATCCTATTGAGTGCCCACCTACAAATACTACCAAAAAATGGCTGCTCCTTCTAATCCTACCACTTCTCATACACCTTCTTCAGTTAGTCCCACCTAACAACCTCTCCAAATTAGTTCACCATCTCCTCCTACTCCATGTCCTCTACAACATTATCAAATCTCATCACTTCCTTATTTTTTCTCTAATCACATCCTCCTTACTAAGTCATTTATTGTATTACCAAGTCAAGCTCCAACTCCTCTTAAGATCTCTCATTACATGTCCACACACCTCATGTACACAACAATCACCTGCCTACTCCGAAGCTTGTTATTCCAACATTCGCTATAGATCCTACATACATTGATAATTGAACTCAGATGACATTTACTATGATGATGAACCATGTGATGTTCTCCTTCTCCTTCTCACATCCCATCACTTTTGTTATGGAAGATACCCCATATATTGATCCACTTAGTGTCTTTTGATTTGAGCTTCATCACGTATATACTTAGGGGGCATAACACTAACACAATTCCCCCCCTCCCTTATTATCTTATCATAGGATCATCTTTCATCTTTTCATTTTCATATGGGAAATTTCATCACATGTTTTAGCACCATCATTACCTGATGATGCACTCTTGTGCTTCGGTTCACACTTGACTGTTGAGGGATTACCATTACATTGAACCCCACACACGAGCACTATAGGTTCTACACATTTACATTCTATCACATATATCACACCTCCTACATCATCCTTTCTATACTTAGTCTACATCCTACATTATCCTATACATACCTCATATATTAGGTATTTATACATCATCTATGCCATACATGCTACACTAGTCCTCATATCATTTGCGTCTAGTTTTGTATATTTTTCTTACATCCTATATTTACGCTAGGTCACAATATATATGGGTCTATCTTTACATATCATTACTACATATTTTATCTACACCTATCACTGCATCTTACATCATCTACACATCCTACATTTCCTGCATTGTATGGATCACATAGTGCATCTATCCATCATATACATTCTACATACAATACTAAATTCCATTACATATGGATCTAGTTCTAATTATCATCATTACATATTCCATTTCTATATACAATTACTATTGCATCTCACACATTACACATTCTATATATATTACACATCCTACATTGCATTACCTACACCATGCATTTACATCCCATATCCATCACTTGGTCATTTATATTATGTTGTCTTCTACATGCTGCACTCACCACCCTATGATGCACTTTAGTTCCTTGGTCCATACTCAGCTACCGAGGGTTTACCAATCAAATGGACCTTACATTCACCATGTGACATTCCCTCCTACAATATATTTCTCACAAGACATTTCCAGCATTAGTGACATACACCTTAGGTTAAATTGTCACCTATTTTATCATCTTGTAGTGGTATACACTTTAGGATAAATCACCACCCCCATTATCATCTTGTAGTGGCATACACCTTAGGGTACATCACCACTCCCTTCTTATTCATCCCATAGTGACATACACTTTAGGATAAATCATCACCCATCTTCATCCTTTCATCTTATAGTGATATACGCTTAGGGATAAATCATCACTCATACATTCAACAAGTCATGGTATATGCTTAGGCTATAGGGTCCACACACATCTTTCCATATGTCTCATCCCCATACACTCATTCTATAGTGATATACGCTTAGGGATAAATCATCACTCCTCCATTCAACAAGTCATGATATACACTTAGGCTATAGGGTTCACACACATCTCTCCACATGTCACATTTCATCACCATTACATATACACACTCATCACAACACTAGACATAACCAACACTACTCAACCATTTTCTGATGACGCACTCTCATTTACGGTTCATTCTTGACTACTGAGGGGGAAAAAATGAACCTCACTGCATACACATTCCATCCACTCGAGGGGCACGTTGCTCCTATCATTCCATCTTGCATTCCATTCCATCCATCCACAGCATACTGCATTGTCTTGGGGGCATTTACTTTTATTTACTAGTGTTTTGCATGATCACTTTACTACACATGTTAGACTACTTTATTATATGTCATTATCATACACACATGCATGTTCACACCTTTTGTTTAGTGTGATCACAAATATAGGATTCTACACATGACATGGATGCTCTCCTTCTACCCTTCCTATACTGGTTGTTAGGGGCATCCACATTCATCTTATCCAGGTGTTATTATTTCATTTTGTACTTAGCATCTTATACTACTTGTTCATACACACTTTGACATATTGGTTATCACTCTAACATGCTAACAGGTGTTCCATGTGCAACACTTGTTTTGTAGGATTACATGTTTCCATGACTACTTGTTTGTTTCTACTTGTCTTCTTTGTTTGCCATTGTATGCGGGATTTTCCCTTTACTTGTGTGCACACTTGTCTGTTGTTTGCGGCCATGATGACCTTGAGTGTCTTGCGACATCATGAGTGATGTCCCATGTTTGAAACCCACTTTGTGTGGTCTACTTGTTTTCTTGTGTGTTTACACTACTTTTCTTGGTAGTTCATACATTGTCTGTGTATTTTACACTTGTCTTATTGCATGCATGTGTTTTAAAACTAACACTTGTTTTGGCTAGCCATCCCATTTTGTGTGTGCCTTGGTATCTACCAAGTGTTTCCCTTTCCCCCTATAGGGAAGAGTTCTACAGGTCAGAGTGTGGTTGGTCCTCTTTTGGAGCCGCATTCTCCTTTTAGTGATGTCACATGCACCCCCAAAGAGGGGGGCATCATTGAGGGTTTTCTACTAACACAACATATTTACATCAGTTAACACACATCGAGTGAGTTTAGACTAGTCTACGAACTCCATACACAAGGACCTCTATAGGACATGGTGTCCTTTGGCAATTCTACAGAGTAGTTATAGGCTTGGGGGTTACAGTGGGTGTGCCTCTCTACACTACTCCCTCCAGTGGCATCAGATCACCCAAAAAATAGGACAATACAAATATCTCTTCACACATTTCAGTAGAAGCGGTTAAAGGTTGGAGGACACAAAGCATTTCCTCCCTATACTTCTTCAGCCAAGGTGGCATGAGATTGCCCAAAAAACTCACAATAATATATGATATCCTTCTACACCCTTTCTCTTGACATGGATCAGGTGCACATGTTCCATTTACACTTTTATTCTAATGTATTTTACATTTGTGTACTTTACACATTTCTACATACATGTGTATTTTACACAACATTTTTACATACATACATATTTGACTACTTGATTGTTTTCTCCTTACAGGTCCGTGGATATGAGAAATAAGCAGTCAAATTGGGGGCAACAACAACAACAATGACAATGACAATGATAACACACCATACAGGAACTTGCCTTTACTAACCATGCAGGTACACTACACACAACAGTAGCTACACACGCGTTCCACCCTAGGTTCACTCTCATCACTTTTTATGTGCATTTTTCATCTTTAGAATCCATGCTCCTCCACATTTTTTTTTTTTTTCATTCCACACTTGAGTCTAGTCCATTGGCATGTCTTCTTCTACACTCTACATGGATATCAGGTACACATCTCTATCTACTTTATGTTGCTGAGCTTTCCACTCACCAACATAAAGTGGGGGGGGGAATGTAGTCATAAAATCATGCACTTTAGATATTATTTAGCCCGGTCTTATACTACTATTTAGAAGGTTCTCAAGTGAATAAAGTACTAATTAATCCCACCTTTTTTCCATCCATTTCTTATATTTTATTTTGTCATTCCCATGTATTTTTCTATACTTATCCACTTGTTTCACAACTACCCCATTATTATAGCCCAAAATTAGGGCACCCCAGCCTATACTGGGGCACCCCGGGGTGCCCTGGTTCCACCATGGGTGCCCCGGTATGTGTTTCTCTTTTTCCACTTCTTTTTGGGGCCTTTCTATCCATTTTTCATCCTTTTTCCTTTTCCCAGTTGGCCTTGTCGAGATTAATTACGAAATTAAGTTTGAGAGCCCTATAAATATAAAGTTATAAGACCATAATGAGGGTCCTAGCGTCACATACTACTATCACTCCATCTAGAGTTGCATCCATTGCATCACTTACTATCATGCATCAAGGCTAGGAGATCTGCATCACACACATAAAACATAAGGGGAGGGATTCTATTCTATTCCATGCACACATGCTATTACATTTTCTATAGTTATTATTGCTCGCTACTTCATAAAGTGTGACTGGCACAAGAGCACCTAGGGCAAGACATGCACACACACCAGAACTACATCCAAGTCCAAAATGTAGTACAACGCTCAGTGATAAGACCACTAGTTTTGCGGCTGAGGTCAGTCCGACCCATTCATTCTGCATCTTTATTTTTCTTAGGGTTTGATACTTCTTCTCTTCTTGCAGGTCACATTATTCAACTCATCTAGTGAATCCAATGCGGCAGACAAGAAGGGTTTTAGATCAACTTACAACCATAACAAAATCAGATCCGGAGCATTACAGAGACCAGGGTGCTTAATCTGTATATCATGGTTCCCTGGGGCTCCCCGATACCTTCCCAAGTGCCCCAGTTAGTTTAGATCTTCCATATCTAGTCTTCACAGGACTTTTGAGTGATTGTATACACTTCCAGATTTTATTCCCAGATCCGTGACAACCTACGATAGTCTCTCTAAATCAGCTAAGCCATTTCCTTTCTTTCCCTTGTATACTTAGGGTTTTATTTCACTTAGAATAATTAATCACATTTGTTCCATACTGTTTTAGTTTCATTTATACAGTTTTTTAGTCCTTCGAATTAGATTAACATTAATACCCTATACTCATTAGTCTATGATCCTTTCTATATTTTTGTTAATCAGGTGAGCAGAAATCTCGGTAACATAAAGTAGATAGAGATGTGCACCTGATAACCATGTAGATCGATGGTGAAAGCTTGCCAAGGGCTAGAAAAATCATGGAATGATAAAAATGTGAAGCGTGGATGCTAAGGATGAGGAAGTGTAAATTTTGATGATTAAAATGAACCTAGCGCAGAAACACATGTGTAGATGTCATGATGTACTAAAAGGAATGATAACTAGATCGTACCAAACCAAGAACATAGTTGCTAATCAAACACCATGATCGATAAGATGAAAGCAATTCACCATAATAACTTTACATAAAACTTTGGCAAATAATGAGCATCAATATCATATAT
>CM034151.1:4025164-4074336 GCA_019776745.2 Taxus chinensis | reverse complement strand
ATTGTCGAGTGCTACGCGCGTAGGACGTCGACTCGACGGACCGTTGGGTGTCAGAAATAATCCTGGCCGTACATCGCCGCTGTGGGTCCGACAGCATTCGCCGAAACACCACACGTTGCGCCGCTGGTAAGAAAACGCAGCGGGGTCTACAACCTGTCAATCCGCCTCTTCAATATAAATATTATATGTTTTTTTTTTGGTTGTTGTGTGCGTACAAGTTAATGGAGCAACTCCAAGCACTTTGCCGCTCATAATATCACGGGAATACTTGGGCTTTTTTGAATCAAACTCTGTAATTTCTTTTCTTCCTCTTTTTAAAAAAAAAATCCCATTCCACCAAAATAAAAGGTGTAATGGTTACGCCCTTCCTAAAAATATGGGAAGGTTGTCCGTTATAAATCTTTAAATGAGAATACTAACTAGTAATTGTACGCGGAATGTGTAATGGAAACACTAAAGTGGATGAGTAGAACAAGTTAATTTGGAGGAAGCGAAACATTAAGCGTGGAGGGGCAATGCAGGGGGTTAGAGGGAAGAGAAGTCCGAGGGGAGGGGAAAATGTCGGGGAACCAACACGAAACTTTTCTTTCGTATGACCATGCATGTATGAATCAGGGTGTGGATGTCCAAACCCTTGGGTCGACAATCAATGCACAAACATGGTAGAGGGGGCCACACAATAGAAATGTCTTAACTGAGTTCAAGTTTGAGCTCTTTGCAGGCTATCAAGGGACCGTGATGACCTGTGCGTAAGGGGGTAAGACTCCAATCATTGACCACAACATCCGCATTCTCTTTTCCCTCAGAGGTTTTATTGAGTCTCTTTCATAAATGCATGGTTGTGAATGTGTATGCCAACATTCCTGTTGAAAAGCATTATCGTTTGCACAATGCGCATGCCTAGTAGAGGAGGAAACACAATGGAAAAGTCTTACCCGATTTCAAATCTAACCTCTTCGCAGCTTATCGAGGGACCAAGATGTCATGTGCCTAAAGGTTCAAGACTCAATCCATTAACGCCACATTCTCCCTACTCTCGGAGGTTCCAGAGAGTCTCCTTCACCATCCCCTGCAAATACGAAGCTTGTATATATATGAATCTGACACGCTTATGCCCTTCCTCACCACGCCCTCTAACCCATCTTTGTCGTCTAGCTTATTCTCATCGTTAAGAGTGGATAAAGAATCAACAAAAGCGATTAGTGTTATCATTTGAGTTGTGGATGTCCAAGCCCTTGAGTTGGCGCTCCCGATATACCATGTTTTCTATTTGTGTCCATCATTTTTTTCGTTGGAGTTGAACATGTTTGTTTGGCATGAATCTTTTCTCAAGAAAACTTAAGACATCATAAAACATCATTTTCTTAATCATAAAGGAATACAAAAATGAAGTTTTTTATTTGTATTTCCTTCAAAAGGCCTTTGGTATTTATGTCAACATCAACAATAATGCACTAAAGTTGGTTCATTCATTTCATGCCAAAATACTATATGTGATCTATGCTCCACTTTATCATCTCTATCTAGCTCACGTTATTCATGCGGGTACAAAGATTGAGGATAAGTGCATTATTCTTGCGCTACCCGAGAGATGCATGCGCTAGCATAAGTGCGTCTATGCTAGCATATGTGCGTCTGTGCTAGAGGATAGATGTTTGTGCACGAGAAGCGGATAAGAAGGTACAAAAAGCTATGACAATGTGTATGCACTGGCAGAGGAATGCTTGCGCTAGCAAAAGGTTGTATGCGCCACTAATACAGACATAGAGCATGTGCGTTAGCAGAAGGGTGTATGTGTGCAAGAATTAGCTAGCCATGTTAGTGAAATTGAAACTAACACCTAGTAGCTTCAAAACAATGCTAAACTAACATCTATGCACCATCATGCTAAGAGCTAAACAAGTAATAAACATCAACACTATGCATTAGAACCTTGAAAATAAACCTCAAGCTAACATGCTAACACTTATTGCTCTACTCTTTAGAAAGCTAAATCAATGAAATGGACCTAGGTAGATCCTTTAGCTATCAAAGGGTTGATAGTTGTTGCTTGATCCAAGAGGCTTGAGGATGGAGGTTCATCAAGTCATGGCAACAAGACCTTTCTTGATTAACTCCATTGATCTTCACAAAATAGCTTGGATGATTGAATGCAAAGGGATGATGCTTAGCTCCACTCTAATGAAGAATGCTCTAAGATGATGAAAATGGCTATAGCTTAGGCTCTATGCTCATTTAGGTGTGTAGGTGTAAATAGAAAGGTAGGAGGAGGGCTCCTTATATAGCCCAATGGATAAAAGAATCTCTACATCCCTTTACATGTGGGATAATAGAGAGGTTGGGTTAGTTGTGGATAAGGATGGTTTAGAAGGGTTGAGTCAACCTTAGGAGAGTTTAGTTTGTCCTCTAGTGACTCATGGGGATTGAGGGGATTTATTAATTAACCAAAGTGATTAATTAATAGGTGTGCAAGCTTATAGAAGCTTTTTAGAGGAATAGTTAGTATGATTTATGTTATGAGAGGATTTTAATCAAATAAATGATGATTTATTGATTAAATAGAAGAGAGAATTAATTAATTAAGAATAATTAATTAATCTAGATAGAAAGGGGTATTAATTAATTAGAAATAATTAATTAATCTAGATAGAAATGGGGAACTTAATTAATTATAAATAATTAATTAATCTAGATAGAAAGGGGAGTTGATTAACGGAAGGTTGTTAATTGGCATCATTGTTGGATAGAAGAGTTAATTAACTAACGTAATGTAATTAATTAACAACGATAGCAAAGAAAATGTGTGATATTGACAATATGTCGTCAATTTGTGGAAAGGGTATAATTAGCGCAATTTAAGTATTTAAATTGCTCGAGCTAAATTATAGGTGTCTACATTTGCCCCTCTTTGGGGTGGCGTAAGTGACGCCACTTCAAAGATAGTAGACAGATAAAATTTTGAAGGGGTAGAAGAAAAATTAGTAGAAGTGAGAGATGCCCCCTCGAGTGTCGATGGGGTGATGAAAGAAGGTGATCGACGATCGAAAAAGGTGAGAGAAATGGATAGAAGAATGGGTAGGGGCAGGATGCCCCAGGTGAATCAGAAGAATAGTGTTGATAGGAGAATGATGTAGAAGAGGAATGAAGATGAAAGAAAAGAGAAAGCTTTCATCCAGTGTATTGAAACAACTTTAGTGTCATCATATTGCCAAATATCTATGTCATCGGTCCTTATTAAAAATATAAGCATACAAAAAAAGTAGAATGACATGAAAAGCCATAATACGAACAATTGTCCATTGCTGAAAATACCAACTCCATGCAACATACAAAATGTAATGCAATACGAGAAAGTAAAAGATGCCTAACTCCTTGCAACATACATAATGCAATGCAATACGAGAAAGTAAACAAGCTAACCTAACAGAGAAACATAATGCAATGTTTTTGTTATCAAGCTTTGATTCTGACCTGTGTGAATTAATGACAAGGGTTAAAAGATGGTGCCCCAAGCAAGGATACATGCAAGGGGAATAACAGAGGACACTTGGGTCCTATGAAAAGAAATCGTGCACTATGAAACAATACCAAGAAACTCATTGTGCCCCAGAGTACAGACATAGTAAGCAAACCAACTTTGTTGATAGAGGTAGATCAAGATGATCCACGAGTCACACACAAGAACATGTGAGAACCAAAGAGTGATGTTTTGTAGGATGATTTTTATTGTTTTTGATTTTTTAGAAACATATTTGAATGTTTTTTATTTTGAAAGTTTTTTGAAACTATGTACAGGAAGACAAAGAAGCATGGATTCCCCCAATGATAGATGGGATGTACAAGGGCAGAATGCCACATGTATGCGCAAGAAAGTGAAGATGCGAAAAATGCCCCAGCAATTAGGTGGGAGTATTCAAAGGAAAACTCTTCACACATTGAAGGGGGATCAAGGCCAATATAAAATAGGTTCAATCATGAGGGAGCAAGGATGCCCCCAGCATAAGCTGGCCAATAAACACATGAGAGAAAAGAAGTAGAAAATTATCTTATTAAAAGGGGACAAAAGTGTCTACAAACATGGCAAAGAGGACATCTGATACACATGGATGTTCTAAATGATTTTTGAAGAACAGAGGATGCTATGAAAATATTTAGAAGGCGGTCGATGAAAAAGTGATTAGCCCAAGGCACAAATCATGAGACAAGACATGCGCTAAAGCAAGAGTTTGAACAAGGTCCAAAAAGTAACACTTGATAACATACTAATCATGTTTACTCATCGAGATCCCATGTGTGCACATGGAAATGAATTACCTCTTGAAGGAAAGAGTTGATAGACAGTAAGTGAAGACACTAGCCAATGTGTAGGAATGATTTAGTTTGAAAGGTGATTTGTGAATGGATTATGGAAGGAGAGTTGTACATTGCTCCGCTGCCAGCCAGACATCCATAACCCCGATGGAGATGCATTTGATTCTAATCACAACATTTCTCTACTACCAGTCAGGCATCCATAGCCCCAGTAGAGATTATTGGAAATACCCCAAGAGAGAGTTATATATCAATTTGTTTTTCTTTTAGCTTTTTCTTTTTGATTGATTGATTTTTATTCTTTTGCTTTCTGAAAACTTATTTCATCTCTCTTGTTTGACAAGGGGTTAAGAACCACTGATGGCTTGATGGAAGGATGTGGAAGTGATTGTGATGATGACATTGGCTAGTGTCAACAAATACACCCAAAAATTCTTCGCAACAAGTTTATTAGATGTAGATTGTGATAGGATCTCTAAGAGGCCAGTCGTTCTTTAATTTATCAAGGTGATGAAAGACAAAGGTCAAAAAGATACCATAGAGATAAATTTCACAAGATGTGTATGAAATAAGCTAACCAAAATAACATCAAAGGGATGAAAATGGTGGATGACTTGCAGAGGAATATGAAAGAAAGGGAAGAAAGAACATCCATGTGTACACAATACCTGATTGCAATGTTTGATCTTTATACCTTTGATTTTGTTTTTGTAATGTTTTAATGTTTTCTCTTTTTTTTTGGTATTTTTGAACTATTTTATGATTTTTTTAAATTTTTTTATGGTTATCAGAATGAAACATGTTACTCTACGTGATAGGATCCAACAATGATGTTCATGATTTCTTTGATAAGAGAGACTAAGCATGTTTTTTATCAAGTGTAATATTATCCCCGATCTCGATGATCGTGGTGAGTTCACACTCAACAAATGATTGTGATTTGTTTTGAAACATGGGTTTCGTATGTGGGAGCTTGAGTTCCCTATCCATAGGTTTCTACACTTTGCACCATACTTGATGGGTACATTGGTGTGCATTCTGGAATCACATTTGATTTTGAATTTTATAATCATTTGAGTTGTTGGGAGCTTTGGAGCTCTTCAATGTTTTGGTCTTAGCTTGGTAAAAAACTTGTCTAGGTTTCTTATAAGCTAATGCTTGACTTGTCTAATCCCGAGAAGTGGGAGAAGAATGTGGACATTTAGAATTGATGTGAGAAATGATGGTGGGCTTGCCACAATCATTGGTAGAAGAATAATGTGATGGATGAAAAGGATATGGTCCAAGAATTGAAGAAGATGGGCTACTTGGAGGTGAGCCATAGAATAGAAGATGAAGGGCTACTAGGATGTGGCCCCAAAATAGAAGGAGAAGGGCTGCTAGGGTGTGACCCATAGCTGGAAGATGATGGGCTACTAGGATGTGGCCCAAGAATAGAAGATGATGGAATACCTAGGGGTGACCCATACATAGAAGACAAGGGGCTAGTTGGACGTGCCCCAAGAATAGAAGATAATGGACTACTCAAAAATGTCCCACAAATAGCAGAGGGAGGGCTACTAGAAGGTGACCCACACCTAGACGAAGATGAAGGGATACTTGGCATTGACCCCATAAGAGATTGTGATTGAGGAATTGTGATAGAATAAGAGTGATTGGGTGATGAGAAGATAGGCCATGGATCAATGCAAGACCTAGGAGTTTCATCACGTAATGAAGAATGTGAAGATGGAAGAATAAGAGGAGGATCAAGTTGCATGATCTGAGGCTCTTCCTCTATTTCTTGATAAAAGGAATCAACTTTTTCCTCACAATACATAGACGCATCAAAGTCTAAAGAGAATCCTTGCTCGTAATTTGTTAGAGGGATATCTTCGTGTGTCCCTATAAAGGCCATGATCGCTCCTTCGTTCTGAAAGAAATCAATCGGTATGGGTTGCCGATCGATCACGAGGGTTTGATTGGAAAAAAAGACCAATTGGTGTGAAATATTAGAAGATGTTTGATGATGATTGATAGAAGAAGGTGACGTAGGGGATGAAGTAGACATGGAGCTAGATGTCTCGGGAGTAGAAGAAGGTGTGTGGACCTACCTATATGATGGTATATCATCTGTAAACTAGTAGGATTAAGTACAAAGTTTTTAGATTGTGAAGTAGGATTCGATTCAGATGTTTGAATAGAAGGAATTTGAGTCATACGAATCTTCAAAGAAGGAAGAATTCGGGGGTGATCGATGAAGAAGGTCCTATAAGAAGGGGAGGACCGTGATTCAAGAATCGCATTGGATGAATAATAAAAGGGGTCCTGTGAAGAAAGAGAGGACCGTGATTCAAGAATTATATTAGATGTTTGATTGGAGGGATTTGGAGTCGTGTGTATCTTCAAAGGAAGAAGACATCATTGAGGTGACTGATAAAAGGGTCTTGAAAGAAAGGGAGGACCGAAGGAGTTGTATTAAATGGATTGAAGAGGGTCCTGCGAGATATGGAGGACCATGTATATAAATGAATGATGAAGAGAATTCTGGTGAAGAAAGGGAGGAGAGCATCATTTAGGTGATGATAATAGAGGTCTTGCGAGAAGGGGAGGATTTAGGAGTCGATTAGATGAATGATGAAGAGGAGGAGAGCATCCTGATAGGTGAAGAAGGGGAGGACCACAACTTAGGAGTCAAATTAGATGAATGATGAAGAGAATTTGCGGCAACACAAATATTTAGAGGAGGAGAGCATCGTTTAGGTGACTGATAATAGAGGTCCTGCGAAGAAGGGGAGGACTGCGACTTAGGAGTCAAATTAGATGAATCTGAATAGTAGTTTGGATCTGAATCATCAGAAGAATCGGAGGAAATATTTGGATTGGAATCCTTAGAAGAAGAGGAAATGTTTGGATTAGAATCAGAAGAAGAGTGGGGGGAACCCAAATAATAATTTGGATCAGAAGTGTCCAAACCATACCACCGACTATGAGATGAAGGTGGGGAATGGGTTACCTGGATGGGTTCTCTAGCCTAAAGAACCAAACAAGGTTTGGTCATGATGGGCATCTTTTGATGTGAATGCTGAAACTTTGATTCCTTATTGTCGTATGTATAAGGGACCTTGCGATAATCAGTCATTTTCAACGGGTGTTGGGTTCAAAGGTCTAGACCTAGATTATGTGACCAAACTTCTTCAAAGTGAAGAAGGTTTCATGTTGATTTGGGAAACATAATGACAACCAACTAGACATTTCATAAAGATGGGGATGCTTGTGTGATTTTCCAAAAGGGAAGCTAAGGAAAACATACATCGTGATGACTCAAGATTGATAATCCAACAAGGTTTAGAGGCATAAATGTCAAAGGATTGATCAAAATTTTAGCAACATAAAGGATACAAAGGAAAGATTTCCAATGTTTGATTGATGTAAATGTTGCTTGATAGGAATTTTTTTTCCAAGGTTTGAAAGATATATTCAAAATTGATCATGAATTTAGGCAAAAACAAGAAGACCAAGAGGATCAAAGACCCAAAGTATTGTCCTAGAAATGAGTTTATGAGGTGGATAAACACAAGGATCAATCATGCGAGTTCAAAAACAAAGAAAAATTAATGACCAAAGAATAATGAATGATAAAGAATCAATGGATCAAAGTGATTGTCTAAATGGATAAGTCAAAATGACGAATAATCACAAGACACAATCACACAAGGTTTGTTTTAAACCAATCAATCATTGAATTACTTCCTAAGTTTGTTTCCAAATGATAGTTGGTGTTTCAAGATGATTAACAAAATGTCACCACTTATGTCAAGTTCAAATAAATGAACAAGGCATAAGTAATAACAAGAAGTTAATGTGATCCCCAAACAAAGTATACTAAAAGTGAGCTTGAATCCAATCAAGACCTATATCCCAAAAAGTGGCAGTTACGATTGTGAACAACACAACAATACCACCAAGATATGTTAACCAAACTTTGAAAAAGTAAGGTATTAATATCAAGATGATATTGATATAACACGCACAAGTGGTAACACTCAACACTTTTCAAAATCAAGGTAGTAATTGAAATCAAACTAAAGCTAGAGTATACCTAGGAATTGTTAAAGTGTATATAGTGTAACATCACAATATAGATATTTAGGTCAAGTTTACAAGAAACAAGACATAAATACCAAAATTGTAGTGACACGATATAAACAAGATAACAGTTCAAAGGAGAGTCAAGGTGATGAATCAAGCCTAACTATGATGATGATCTTGACTTGGGTATCAAGATAAAAAAGGCTACCAATGATATGAAAATGTCTCCACACACTTTAGACATTTAACAACTCAGTTGCAAACATGGATGAGCATAAACAGACACAAAAGTGGTGAATACAATCAATTAGCAACACAAGGGTAGTCACTCTTCTTCTAATCAACAAAGTGTCAAAAGAAAGTGAAGGAAGTAGATCAATTGGGGGTGAAAAATGTTGGCCTCACTTCGGCAGAGTTTCACCTCACCTTAGGGCGAGTGAAAAACTAAGAAAAAGTAACGCTTCACATGTTTCATGATGAATAATGGCTCTCAACTCAAATTGGTTTTGATATGGTCAAAGTTGGCTCCTGGTCAAAGATAGCTTCCTAGGTGGTTCACTCAACTAGGTGTCAAAAGTTATCTAAGAGTGAGCTCAATTTTCCAAGAAAAGTCACACTGACTAATTCTTAGAGTATCTCAACTTTACTTTACCCCCTTCAAGCACAGTGGGCAATAAATGCATCCATCGTGTACTCTCACTGGGGTCATGATACGAATAAATTTGATGCTAAATCTCATAAATGGTAAAACTAGTCAAGTAGGTTATGTGGAGCACTTCCCGTTTCGTCCACAAGGTTCCCTCTTACGTGGACTACTTTAGGGTTCCTAGAACCACCCCCATTGTTGTAGCTTAAGGTGTTATGCCAAAGGGGTTATGTTCTAGTTGAGTGGATAGGGACGTACCCTTTTTCAAAACCTGCAAATATAGTGTGATGTTTGTGGTGTGTTTTTTATCTTGTTTAATTTAATGTGGTTTGCTTGAACACCTTTTGGCAACCTGCACACGAAAATTGTATTAGTAGTTTTGTTTTGTCTTGACTCCTCCTTTCTTTGACAAGCATTTTTGGTTCTGCACAATGGATTAGTAATTTTCCATACGCATAAAGAGGAAAAACGTTGTTTCTGATTCTCAAGATCATCCTAGGATGCAAGAGAAGAGCATACACGACACAAAATCCAATTAAGAAATCAAAAAATGGAAAATACTTAATTCAAATTCAAAATACATACATTTTGACCCAATTTGGACATTCTAAACATTTTTCAAAGCAATGAAAGAGATAAAATCATTTATGATTCCCAAGATCGCCCCAAAAGACGTGAGGGAAGAGCATACATGACCTTACTCTTATGATTAAGCATGCAAGGTTTATCCAATGTTTAATACAATTTAACAAAAGCATGTAAACATACCCTGCAAAATAAAAATTAATCAGATTAAACCTGCAATGATGTTAGTATTTAATGACACAAGCCTTTGTAAACACAGAATTGATATGCAAGTCCAGACTGAGGTACTTGTGCACAGGTTATGGTGTGTGCACGTGGGTTATGGTGCCTGCACTCCTCTGTGTAAACTTAGTGGGTCTGTAGAGTGCCTGCGCTACCCAAGAGATGCCTGCACCTGTATCATAAGTGCGTCTGTGCTAGCAGGATAGATGCTTGCACATGTGGAAGCGAAACATAAGGTAAAATAAGCTATACATGTGCGTGTGCTGGCAGAAGGATGCTTGCACTAGCAAAAAAGGGTGCATGCACCACTAATCCAGACACAGAGCACACTGTGCGCTAGCAAGAATGGTGTACGCGCTACCTTTAGGGTGCTTGTGCTAGCCTGACAGGTATCTGACAGAAGCAAGGTACAGTACTACAATAGTGTGTGTGCACGCCGAGATTAGTGTCGCACGTGGTTTTGTTTGCTTGCATGTGGTTTTGTGTACCTATGCCCCCCTGTAAAAATTGTACCTGGTGATGACATTAAAATATGGCCCAATGACGTAAACAAGTTCAAAAATGCTCTAAATTTTAACATGTTAGCTCAAAATTGACAATAACCCATCAAAATTAAACCTCTAAATAAGACTCAACACATACAAGGTTAGCAAAATCATAAGAATTTTAACATTATTTCACACATGTGCATATTAAGGGTTAGCCAAATATTGAAATAACAACAAAAATTAAACTACAATGCTAAGGGACTAAGGACCCGTCCCACTAGGCATGCCAAATGTGTGCAAGAATTAGTTAGCCATGTTAGTGAAATTGAAACTAACACCTAGTAGCTTCAAAACAATTCTAAACTAACATCTATGCACCATCATGCTAAGAGCTAAACAAGTAATAAACATCAACACTATGCATTAGAACCTTGAAAATAAACCTCAAGCTAACATGCTAATACTTATTACTCTACTCTTTAGAAAGCTAAATCAATGAAATGGACCTAGGTAGATCCTTTAGCTATCAAAGGGTTGATAGTTTTTGCTTGATCCAAGAGGCTTGAGGATGGAGGTTCATCAAGTCATGGCAACAAGGCCTTTCTTGATTAACTCCATTGATCTTCACAAAATAGCTTGGATGATTGAATGCAAAGGGATGATGCTTAGCTCCACTCTAATGGAGAATGCTCTAAGATGATAAAATGGCTATAGCTTAGGCTCTATGCTCATTTAGGTGTGTAGGTGTAAATAGAAAGGTAGGAGGAGGGCTCCTTATATAGCCCAATGGATAAAAGAATCTCTACATCCCTTTACATGTGGGATAATAGAGAGGTTGGGTTAGTTGTGGATAAGGAAGGTTTAGGGAGGGTTGAGTCAACCTTAGGAGAGTTTAATTTGTCCTCTAGTGACTCATGGGGATTGAGGGGGTTTATTAATTAACCAAAGTGATTAATTAATAGGTGTGCAAGCTTATAGAAGCTTTTTAGAGGAATAGTTAGTATGATTTATGTTATGAGAGGATTTTAATCAAATAAATGACGATTTATTGATTAAATAGAAGAATTAATTAATTAAGAATAATTAATTAATCTAGATAGAAAGGGGTAATTAATTAAGAATAATTAATTAATCTAGATAGAAAGGGGAGCTTAATTAATTAGAAATAATTAATTAATCTAGATAGAAAGGGGAGTTGATTAATTGGTTCGTTAATTGGCATTTGTTGGATAGAAGAGTTAATTAACTAACGTAATGTAATTAATTAACGATGATAGTAGAGAAAATGTGTGATATTGACAATATGTCGTCAATTTATGGGAAAGGGTATAATTAGCACAATTTAAGTATTTAAATTTTTCTTAATTGTAAAGGAGTTCCAAAAGGAATTTTTTTAATTTTTATTTCCTTAAAAGGCCTTTGGTATTTACGTCAACATCAACAATAATGCACTAAAGTGGGTTCATTCATTTCATGCCCAAATAATATATGTGATCTATGCTCCACTTTATAATCTCCATCTAACTCGCATTATTCACGTGGGTGTAATTTATGTGGGTCCATCTTGGGCATGGCTGTTGAAGGTGGGTGCCCTTTGACTAACCGTAATTTTGCACACATGACTGAAACTAACATCGTGTGGGTTTTCGTCCAATGATGGAAAAGTGTTGGTCGGTCTCCGAAAAGAGTTAACAAAGTGTTAACAAAATCACTTAGTGTTGTTATTGGAGTTGTGGATGTCTAGACACTTGAGTTGAAACTCTTACACAAAGGAGAGCTCTGAGTCGAATCTTTTTTTAATGTGCCCCTTGGATTATGTGTCAAAATTTCATATATGTTCATCATTTTTTACATAGGAGTTGAACATGTTTCTTGTCATAAAATATTTTGTTGAGCAAGCTTAGGACATCATAAATCATTATTTTCTTAAGTGAAAAGGATATCCAAGGCAAGGAAAAACTATTTAAATTTTTCCTCAAAGGCCTTGCATGTAGGTCAACATCAACAATAATGCATTATAGTGGGTCCATTCATTGCAATATTTTGGGGACGAGATATGACATATGAAATTAAATACATGCATGTCCCATGTGTTTCCACTAGTATTCCTACCCAAATAATAACTGCAATATGTGCTCCACTTTACTATCTCCATTTAGCATACATTATTCAGGAGGGTGCAAGTGTTAGTCAGGAAAGTTTAACTGACATAAAAAAACACGTAGACTGATATGATTGCACCGTACAATCAATTCCCATGCAAACTAGATCCATGTCACCCACATCATTTTTTGTTGTCAAAGAGAGGAACCCTCATTACAACTTGGAATGCCTTCGGTGTAATTAGTTAAATAATATCTAAATTACCTCGTCCATGGCTAAAAAACATCAACCATGCACACATTATGATCAATTGTATTCATATGTGATCCCTAGCCTAACGACCACTCCACAATTTTATTTAGTCATTGCATTCAATAAATGGGAGCCTCCCCATACCCAAGAAGGAGAGGTCTAGCCCCTTGATCATTGGTGAAAACCACTAATTTGTCCTATAACAAATTATTTCACCAACAAAATTTGAAATATTAAATATTTGATGAATATAAAAATAATGTGGTAAACGTACCTCACAAGCATTGTTATTTATGTTCTTCACAATCTTGCACTAACCAATCATATGATACTTGAATTTATTGTATGTTCCTTGCAGAAATATCTATTTTATCATATATACCATCACTAAATCTCCCCCCTTAGATACATTTTCCTTTCTTATTACATTTATTGTTGCCTTATACTTGTTGTTACTTTCCAATACCTTTCTCCTTACTTCATCTTACACCTTCAATACATGCTCTTTGAATGCTTATACATCTTCACTAACCCGCTTTGTGATTGACAACTACATTGAGTCTAAAACAACCTTAGGTTGTCTTCTATATGAAATTTAAAATGGTGACTAACCTGTTGACCTATTCACAAAATTATGATATCTTGTGGTAATGTTAAGTCCCACTATTCGGTCTTCTCTCCAATAATGCATCTTGATACAATTTTTCTAAACTCTTATTTAATACCTTTATATGTCTGTCTATTTGAGGTTTCTGTGCACTACTTAATTGTAGTTTAATCCCCAATATCTTCCATAAATACCTAAAAATTTACTTATAAAGTTCATATCCCTATTTAAAGTAACCATTTTTGGAACAATGTGTAATTTAATAAATTCCTTGAAAATCATTTATGCTACTTTAGTTGCATCATTATCTTCTTGCATAAAATAAAATGAACTATCTTATTAAACCTGTATGGAACCAAAAAAAAATCATTACCTCGTTCCATGTTTAGTAACCCTGATATGAAATCCATATTAAGCTATGTTGATGATCCTTTTGGAACTGACAATGGTATGTATGACCCTATATTTTATGCATAACATGTAGCCACTTGACATATCCTACATCTTGACACATACCTTACTACATCTCTATTCATCTTCAATAAAAAAAAATTCTCTTTTGTCATATATTTGTCTTATTCTTCCTAAAGTGTTCACATAGACCATCACTATGAAGTTCCCTTGAAATAATTTCCCTCATAGACCCAATTGGAATACATAATTACATTCCCTTAAAAATTAACCATCTTGGATGAGATAATCATCACAAATAATACATGTCTCACATATTAATACATTCTTGCTTGATTCTATAATCCTTTCAAAATATGGATTTGAATCGTACAAGTCTTTGATAGTCTCAAATTTAACTACTTCACTCACCATAGTAGTTAGTTGTGTCATAAACTTGTTCAAAAGCATCAACTACATGATTATACTTTCTTGACTTATGCTTCAAAAAACATATACCCATATAAGAAGGATGCACAATTTGCATGTTTTTTATTTAATTTCTTGTTAGTGTTAACATACCTTGAGGTTTCTTGATCAATGAATAAAATAAACTCCTCAAGAGCCAAGTAATTCCTCCAATGTCGTGATGCTTGTATAATGGCATAAAATTCAATATCATACGTGGAATATTTACTCCTTACCTCATTTAACTTATTGTTATAATATAATATCAACCTATAACACATACATGTAAAACATCACAATCCACCTCAAACACCTTTCTAAAATATAGTAATGTTAAAACAATTACCTTTGTCACCTTATTTTTAAGCAATTAGAAACTTTATGTTGTTTCCTTTGTCCACACAACTTATTTTCCCCTTATGCAATTTATTATTGGTGTCATAATAAAACTGAAATGATTAACGAGCTTTACGTAATAAAATTCTAAACCATGGAAACTTCGTACCTTTAATATATTTCTTAAAGTAGGCCACTTAGCAATTACCTCAATATTTTCTTGATCCATGCTGACACCACTTTATGAAATGAAAAATCCCAAGAATGCCAAACTCTTTTACATAAACAAGTTGCACTTATTCAAATTTGTATAGATATTTTCCCTTTTCAACTATTCTAATAGCATTATCAAATCAATTAAGTGTTCTTCTTTACTCTTAATATGTATCAAAATATCATCAAAATAGACTACTACAAACTTACCAATATAATCTTGTAGTTCAGTATTCATGATCATCCTCATAAATGTGTTGGGTGCATTGGATAATTTGAATGACATCACTAACCGCTAATATAAGCCACCCCTTGTCTTAAAGTTTTTTCCTCTATTCATCTTCTCGAATTTGAATCTAATACTAGTTTCCTCTTAGATCAATATAAGTAAAGTACTTAACTCTTACAACTACATTGACTATGTCATATATGTGGGGTGTATGAAATTTATATTTAAATGTTATCTTGTTAATTGCTCTGCTATAAAAAATCTTAATGTCTCATCCTTATTAGGAGTCAACAATGCAAGAGTTGCAAACAAGTTCATGCGCTCCTTCAATACACCCCTTCTCACCAATTCAATCACCTACTTATTCAACCATCTGTGTTTTGTTGGGCTCATCCTACAATTTTTACAAAGTATATTTGATCATGTGATCATATTGATATGGTGATGAATATATTTTTAATCATAAACCATTTGGTAACTCATCAAGTATAACATAAACATACTCTTCCAGAGTTTTTGTCGCCTCTGTTGATATTTGCACAAATTCTAATTCTTCTTTCTTTATAATTAATATATAATAAAATCCTAACATCTTCATCTCCTCGATAAATTATTTTATGGATAACATGATTTTTTATTGCTCTTCTTCCTTTAGAGGTAGTAGAAATACCTTTCAACCATCCTTTTAAAAATTATATGCGTTCTTTTCTCCATCATGGACTACTTTCTTGTCATATCATCATAGTGCCCCCAATAACACATGACATACATTTATTGGAATAACATCACACCATATTTCATAATTGTATATATTTTGTATCGAAATCTTAATTAAACACCTTTTATCAATAGAAAATTCATTACCCTTTCTAAACCATGAAATATGATAAGGATGAGAATGATTTTCACATTGTAAAATTAGTTTCTCTACCATTTCATTAGAAACAATATTTTCATAGTTTCCACCAACAACAATAACCTTATAGACCTCGACTCTTAAAGAATGCCTATTTTTAGAAAATATTCGTAAATATCCAAAGTCACCACCATCTTTATCATGCACTTGCTCTTTCCTTGGAGCAATCATTGTTCTTATCATCATAATATTCTCTCCTACATCTACTATAACTTATGGATTTTGTCTTTTCTACCTCATCCTTAGCCAAATTTACTCTTGTTGATCCATTCCCTCATTTCTTGTGCATGATAATGTGAACACTCAAATGTTATGTGCTTCTTTTTACCACATTTGTGGAAAATATAATATCTTTGTGGGGATTTCCATACTCTACCACCACCATAACATATGCCTTTCATAAATTCTCTTCCTCTTTGTTGATTCAGAAACTTTTGTCTTTTATATTTTTGTTTCTCCATCCCACACAATTACTCTCCCATTGGGGGATTAAGTCCATCTCACCCCCTTAATGGAAACGATGGTCCTCTCTTCAACCCTGAGATTATATTTAATGTTTGGCTACTTTTCTTCTCTTCTGCCTTCATAGATAGTTGATAGGAATCTTCCATGTTATGAATTTTATGCAAGCTTGATTCATTTTGAATAGAGAACCTTAAACTATTTACATACCTTACAACAATTTTTTCTTTTGTTTCTTAGATGGATAGTTTGTAAAATTCATTTGTGTGGTCTTATAAAATGTATTCTTTTTATGTCAAAGTTTGAAATATTATATAAAGGGTTTGTTCATAATCCAAAGAATGAATTTTTCTCTTAGCTTCTTCACCATATTAATCCAGGTATTGTTCTTCTCCTTACCATTTCTTTTTCTTTGATTTTGTAAATGATCCCACCATATTATAGCACGACCCTTCAATTTTGTGCATGAAAATTTCATATTATTTTCCTCCACCATATTCTTCCACTAAAAAATATTCCTCCCCCCATATTATGCAACTTCAATCTTATTACTATATTCTTTCCATCTAACATCTTAACTAACCTTGTTTCGAATGATTATGGATACTCTTTTTCTTTCCCCTCTTGCTAAATTTATTCTTCTTTTATCTCTTTCTCCATATGTGTCATCTTTTGGATGCTTTGTCTTAGAGGTGTAATCATTTTAGTAATTTGTTCCACTATTCTATGGAACTCTTGTATATTCCTATTCATCTGAGAATAGCCTCCTCTTCATCTTAGCATGTCACTTAAAATTGTTCTTCAAAACAATTTTTTTCTCCAAAATAAAATTTGAAATGTATAAAAAATCACCAAAAATAGTATCTTTAATTATTTCTTCATGTATATGTACTTGATGATACTAGATGATGATTCCAAAAGTGGCCAATAATTCAAAAATAGGCAGTAAAGTGTACAAAAGATTATTTAACAAAAGAGAGGTGATTATATTATTCATTATTTCATAAGAAACATTTATAACCCTTCAAACAAAATCACAACTCATGTGCTGAGTTGTCATTTACAACTAAAAAAACTAATAAAAGCCACAATTATTAAAGCAAAAACTATCTTAGAGTTAATTAAACCTATTAATTTTAGCAACTGTGTTTTTAAAAATTTTGTATGCAAGCTTAGATGGGCCTAATAATTGTTCATTTCCTTTTTCATGTCTACATAATGATTTTTGGTGGCTTTAACTCAAGTTCATGCTTGGATACAAAAATATTAAATATGAAAATCCTAAAAATAACACATAAAAATAAAATATAATCTTGAGCCCTTTAATGATTGATTTTGGCATAAAAAAATTGTCCAAAATGCATCTAACCAACTTTAGTGATTAACATTATACAGAAATCTTTGAATTTGTTTTAAAAAAGGGCTCGATCGACTTCCTAGATCAAAAGTTATGAACTTTACAAGGTATACTCCCACATACTACCTTATCTTAAAACACTCTTCGATATCACATAGGTCATTACGTTGTCTATAGTGCCACAAATGGTAGGTGTGGGCCCAAAGTATGTGGTAAACTATGATTATAAGTGCACATAATATCTTAAAATATTATTCAATAACACGTAGGGATGGGTTTAGATCAATACATCCATTGAGGGAATACAAAGGGAAGCCCTGGAGAGATCATCCAACAAGATCCAACCTCTGGTCTAACAACACCCTAATTATTATTCAATTTAAACGTCAACTCTATAACAATATGTTTGTATCCAATACACGTGATTGGCCACAATGCATCAACTATCTCCATACCCTTCATAATAGTGGACTTAGGACCGTAATGTATACATCTAAAAAATTCCCATAACATTATTTAGCATTATTTTCATATTCTATTCAACACACTTATCATGTTATTTGATTTGGTTGAAATTGAGAAATATGGACCCTCTTGTTGAATTTCACCCTGTCAATCCTCCCTCTTGTACATCTTTTATCTTATGTCGTCTGTTATCTTCATCACACCTTATGCTGTATATCCCTTGTGTGGCTCTTTTTAATTAATGTACTCATAAATCTAAGGCGAGAGTCCATAGTGTTTTAATTTGAATTCAAATATCACCCAAAAATAGACAAGTACGGTAGTTCATTTTACATACAATATATGGCAATTATTCCTATAAATTTATTGGGTACTCATAAACATTATAGAAAAATCAGTTTGCTTTACACACTACTACCATTGAAGGGAAATGATACAAAAACAAATTGCAAGCATATTGGAGTTACAAATTTGGGGTAATAGTGTTTAGTCAATAGGTGGATCAACATGTTGAGTTCGATCATTGGTTTACCCATGGTGTATGGAGTGGGAATTTACACACTACTTGATGGTTATAAGGGATCACCCTATAATAAGTGCACTAGAAGTGTTGTGCTATATTTCCTGGTCACTAACTCCATCAGTTAACAAAAAAATAAACGTGTGGATCAACAATATGAAATCAGATAAACCTAAACCTAATTTTGTCTTCTATCAATAACTCTAGAAATTAATTAATTAGGTTAATTTTTATTTCACGAATATCCATTTCCTTATTTTTTTAGGTATTCTAGAGGGATCGATGAAAACCAAGTGATCCTAACCTACAAAGCTTTACCACAAGGTGAGAAACAACAATTAGCCATTGGATTTGCACACAAATTCCTCAATCGAGTTCCACCCATCAACCTCTGGAGTAGCATTAAATGTCCCATATAAGACAATTCGATCCAATTAAAAGGTTTGAGAGAAGAAATAATTCACAAAATCTTTGAGATAAATAGAAAACAAAGAGATGACATAAACAAGACTACACAATACACAAGATTTATCTTAGGAAACCCTTTTGGGAAAAAACCCAACACAATAATTTGTCTTCCTTGTTATATTAACTCAACCATTTTACCATGTAATAATGTACTTCATAGTTCTATTATATCCTATTGAATTTCCAAATATATATTGAAGCACATCAATATGTGACCATCACATCGGTATTTATTATAAAATAATGGGTACCAACACCATGGGCCATGAATGCAACCCATAATGTTTCCCTATAAACATGAGTTATCTAACCACTCATAATAACTTAGGTTAAATCACCTATACGAGCCCAAAATCTTATAAAGGGGACCTTATAAAAATTTCTCGGTTGCTAACCTCCAAACCCCTCAGTTGAGGTGATGCCCCAAAACCCATATGTCATGTCAGGTTGTATGGTCTTGAAGATTGTAACTCCTAGAATATATACAACACATTTCTAACATTCTTTCATTTGTTGAATAATTTCCATAGGGGGTTAAGGCCATGTGGTCAGTAGATCAAGACAGTCATGTCCGTTGATTTTCTATACTAAGATTTTTTTAGTGCTTACAACATTTGTCTAATAATATTTGACCAATTAGAAAGGGAATATTGATCGGTTTACTTTCCATCATTTTAAACCTTTAAAATATTATCTCAACATACATTGATTTAACTATGTAGTTTTTTGATTACACGATTTATTTTAATTTTCATCCCCAAAATAAGTTTTACAACACCTAGATCCTTCATATCAAAATGGGATGAGATCTGAAACTTAATTAGATTGATCATTTCCATATTGTTACCAATTAACAACACACACACACACACACACACACACACACACACACACACACACACACACACACACATACTTATGTATAAATATTTTGGATTGAGGGTAAATTGAGGGTGTTTGAAAGGACCCACATCCTTGTACACATGAGGATTTTTGAGAGGATCCACAACCTGGTTACAATGAAGGGGACCACTTATTAGGAACCCAATTGAAGCAACCATGAAACCGAAGTGAAGATGCAGCGACCGTCGACAACGACCGCAGCGAGTGGGACAACTTAGAATAGCTACCAGCGTCGGCAATGAGAGGAGTAGCCACCAGGATCAGCAGCAAGCGGAGCAGCCACAAGTGTCAGCAGCGAGAGGAGCAGCAACAGTGAGCGGAGTAGCCATCAACTTCAGCAGCGAGAGGAGAAGGAGCCACCAGCGTCGACAATGAGAGGAGCAGCCACCAGCGTCAGCAGTGAGGAGTAATCACCAGTGTCAGCACGAGTAGAGATGCCGCCTCTAGCGGCGAAACCACCTCCGAGGAGGATCGTGCCTCGGGGGGATTTGAAACCGGGTGGGCAAGCACACAATCATGTGACTTGACCGCACCACTCCCACCCCATCGGCATAATACTTATGTATATACTTATGTTACCAATATGCAATTACTATTCCATGTTTCATGTGGTGTTTTATCTACAAGAGAAGATGTGGGTGATATATTCTTCATGTAAAAATCAATTTTTAATTCTTCTATCAAGAATTTTCTATATGAACTTGCACCCTTGAGCATACTTCTACCCTTATCTAATAGAGTTATGTTCATTCTTTATGTAACTCCATTTTGTTGTGGTGTATATGGAGTTAGCTTTTACCTTTCTATTCCACACCACTTATAAAGTTTCTTAAAGGAATTAGAGAATTATTCCCCACCATTATCACTTCTCAAAACCTTTATCTTCTTTTTTGTCTAATTTTCCACAAGAGCCTTAAACACTTTAAACTTATTGAAAACCCTAGAATTGCTTCCCATAAAATATACCCAGGTCCTCCTTGAGAAATCATCTATAAACTTGACAGAATGCATAACATTTCCTAGTGAAGGAAATTTTATATATAGAAACACATAATTGCGTATGAAGTGTAGAATTCCTTCTGATCTTGTAGCACTGCTAGGAAACTTTACTCTAGTTTAATTTCCAAACACACAATGCTCACAAAAACCAAAATCTAAAGGATGATAAAAAATTCCTTCAACCACACCTTTGGTTTTTAATGCAAAAAACCATTTCTCTCCAATAGGTTTCATCCTTTGATGCCACATCATCATCTTCTTTGCAGTGGATGTAGGAGTCATATTTATAGATTTCTTATCCTCCGGAACCATAGAGCTATTACACTCATCACTCATAGTGCTTACCTCAAGCTTGAATAATGTTCCTGTATGGAATCGCTTTGCTAATCCCATTGATCCTAAAACCATCTTACAACTATCCTTAGTAAATACTACATGCACACCCACATAATTCATCTTACTTACATATATTAGGTTTCTGGTCAAAACTGAAATGTGTAAAACACCAAGGAGGGCTTTGATCCGTCAATCTCTAAATCTCAACATGATTCTTCCATGACCTAGAATATTATAGATGGATTTGTTTCCAAAGAAGATTTCATCTCCATAAAAGTTTTCATATCAATAGAACCATTCCCAACAAAGGAGTCATATGACAAGAGGCACCCTAGTCAATCAGCCATATTCTATCACATGCATGTGAGCTAGACATCACCAAAAATTAATCTATCGAGTCTTCACTAGAGGGTTTTGTATATGGAGATCCAACATCATTACATGACTTACCATTTTATGCATTTTTAGATCTATAGTCTCTCTTGAAATGCATTATTTTACCACAGTTCCAACATTTCCTCTCATCTTTTTCTGTAGTCTTTGATTTACTTTTAGACTTTGGTTGTCCTTGCTTTTTCTTTCTTTTCTTTTGGGTAAAACCTCTCACAAACAAAACATCCTTAGATTGATAATCCTTAATGGATTTCTACCTCATTCCTTATGACAATAAAGCCACAACTACATGCTTAACTAATAATTGTTGTTGTAGTACTAGTAATAGCCACAACTAGGTTATCCCAAGATACAGGTAAAAAACAACAAAGTAATGCAATTATTCTATTCTTCCATTTTTATATCAACAAAAATCAATTGACTTACCACAATATTAAAGACGTCCAAATGTTTTGCAAGAGAGTCACCATCATTCATTCTCAACGAATATATCTTCTTCCAGAGAAACAATTTGTTCTCTAGAGACTTTGTTTGATATAAAGTCACCAACTTCTCCCAAAACACATTAGTGGTTTTCTTTGTTAATACATTCAACAAAACTAAATCTGACAGACACGATCTTATAGAACTCTTTGCCTTCCTTTCAATATTTTTGCAATCCTCTACTTTCTATCAATATTTTCATAATCCTCTACTTGTATATGCACATGCATGATTCTAGACACACTAATCCACTGATTTCTATCCATAAGAAGATCTTCCATAACTCTAAATGTTGGCCATTAATTTTTTTGATCTCAATCCTTGTGCTTCTAGTCATTTTCCTCTACTAACAAAGATTCACACACACACACACACACACACACACACACACACACACACACACACACACACACACACACACACACACACACACACACACACACACAACTCTCACTCGAAGAAAACCTTATCAAAAGGGTTCATAAACCCTAACTCTTCACACAAAGCTAAAACCTAGTTTTGATACCAAATAAAGTGAATTTGATCCAATAACAATATGAGAGAATAAATACTTCACATAATTTTTGAGATAAATAGAAAATGGAGAAATGACATACAAAAGATTATACACTACACAATATTTATCTTGGGAAATCCTTTCAGGGAAAAATCCAACGTAGTAAGTTGTCTCCCTTATTGTATTAACTCAACCATTTTACCATACAATAATGCACTTCATGGTTCTGTTATATCCTATTGCACATCCAACTATATGTAAGCACATCAATAGGTAATTATCACAATGATATTACAAAACAATAGTTACCAAAACCATGGGCCAAGAATCCAACCCATAATGGTTCACCGTAAACATGAGTTATTTAACCACACATAATAACATAAATTAAATCACCTATACGTGCCCGAGATCCTATAAAGGGGACCCTAAAAAGTTTTCTCGGGGGATTGGGGGTTGCTGCCCCCCCAAACTTCCTAATCAAGGTGGTGCTCCGGACCCCACAGGACATGCTAGACTGTACAAGCTTGAAGAGTGCAACTCTTGGAAAATACACAACAAATTTCCAATAGCCACTTGAGTGCCACCAATCAACCTTTGGAGCAACATACAAATGTCCCACTCCACATACCGTGGATAAATTAGAAATTGAACCCATGATCTATAAGTCACAAATGAACTTATCATTGTGGCACAATTGTGGAGGCATCTATTTCCCAATAAGTTTAACTCTTACCAAGTAGGGCTTAAATTTGATTGAACTCTTAGTTGAAATTTTTACCAACAATTTTTTTTTTTATGAAGAAGGATCTTATATTATATCAAATGCATCATGATACAAGTCTTTTCCAGCAAAAAAGCAAGCGGTATGAGAACACGCCCCAAAACCACAAACAAACTAGGCCAAGCCTAGGAGAGCAACGAGCACACTAGGTAGAACCTAGGAATACATCAAAAAAGAAAGTCAAGCTGCCACAAACAGATACTAACAGAGGGGGGTGGGGGTCGTGGTCATCAAGCCAACCAGAGCTAGGAAGGTCTTTGCTAGCATTTGGTATGTCCCAACCCGAGCCCGAAGGGTCCTCCTCTTCATTGTCAGCTGCCACCCACGTGGGCGAGATGGCCAAGGGAATTCGAGGGAACTTGTCTGAAGGTGGTGGGGGTGGAGGTGGTGGATCCAACCATCACGAGTGTATGGATCCTGAGCAATCGACGAGCCCCACCAGAGCTTACGGGCTGGGGGAGCCCTAGCCGTGTTGGTGAGTTGGTGGGGAAACACTCCTTCGCGGTTGGCTGTGTGGGGATCGGTGAGCACGACTAAAAGAATGTCGTTATGAGCGGCACCGACGACCTCCATGGGGGCGACCGCCACAGGGCGGAGAATGCTGAGAAGGCGAAGGTGGCTCACAGGTGATATTACATGGGGTGTCACCCCAATGTCGCAAAAGAGTTTGTAAATGCTTGACCTCCAGAGCCACCTTGTTGGCCTAGGCTTGAATCTGCAGAAGCACATTGTAGATAATCATAGATTTATTATACACTAAAAATTGAGGATCAACTTTAGAATTAACAAAGAAAAAAGTATTTCATTCTTTGCATAACCAAAATAAGATTTCCCCTTTGAAAACATGCCAAATCTGGGACAACATATGCGGAAAGCTAGGGCTATCTCCTATAAGAATGTGCTGCCATGTGAAACATTGTGGCCAGAGGGGGAAGAAGAAAGAATGGATCCAGTTCCAAACCCACTGTGCTTTGGGGAAATACCAGAATAAGTGCAACAAAGTTTCGAGGTGGCCACAAAATGAACATTTAGGGGCCGGGACACCAATTTGAACCATGCGGGGGCCTATCGGAAGACCTTGATGAAGAAGGCACCACAGAAGTGCGCAATTTTGGGCTCCACACAGGCAGACCAAACAATGTCAAACGTCCTTCTCCAACAAGTGGGAGAAGAATGCAATCCCCATATAGTGTTGAGCTTTTCAACCATGGGTAAGTGTGGGGAGAGCCAACGATAGCCCTTGCTGGTAGAGTAATTCCGAAGGGGGTGTCCATAAACCATTTACAGTCCGTCCACCAAGGACGGGAGGAACGCACATAGATCTTATGCAACATATGGTTGAGGACCGAATTGATGATTTCCATGTTACCAACATGATCCTAGGTGGTGAGTTGAAAACAAGCTTTGAGCTTATTCCAAGGAACCCAAGATTGTGTGTGCTTGCAAAACAAATCTTGAATAGTAAGAATTCAGTGTTTGAAGAGCTTGAGCGTAGGAATTTTAGGGACTTCTGCAAGACACCGATCCTGGACTTGCATGACAGGTGACCACCATAGGGATTGTTGATTGATGGAGAGGCCATTGCGGAAACCATTGCCTTTCCAGAGAAGCCACGACTTGATTCGTTCCCAAGATTTCCATATACTTTTAAGCATGAAAGTGCTAACAATTTTGATCAAAACTGGAGCAATGAGAAGATTGGCAAACCCCAAATCCTTCCAGGTAGGGCAGCCATAAAGACATCCCTCCTCGACACCATGGTGTATAAGCACTTTCCACGCTTCTTTACCTTCAATGCATCGAATTATCCATTTCGCACAAAGTCCCTACCCTTGTCGCAGTATGTCAATGAGACCCATTCCCCCAGAGTCACAAGGAAGGCATCATGTCTCCCATGCGACTCTATGAAAACCTTTGCCAAAAGAGGTATTAGCCCACGTGAAGTCTTTGAGAAGTCATGGCATATATTAAGGGGATTTTTTGAAATAAAAAATCATGTTTAATTCACTGCTCGCTCCCGATCTCAGCTCTCGGTCACATCCGGAGGGCCTTACCTAGTCTTTCCTGCATTCTCGGGACCTTGCCACGGATTCAAAATGAGCGGTATACCAGATAAAAAAACGGTTTTTTCAGATTCCCTTTAGATCTATAATTTTAGCGTTTTCAGGAACCTCGGAACGGGAAAGTTGAAACTCGCCGTAATTTTTTAATATTTTCTGAGCAGTCCCCGTTGAAGACATAAATACTTCCAATTCCCTCATTTGCTGTACAATGTTTTTATATGCAGAGGCGTGAGAACAGGGTAGCTTAGCAGCTACCGCCATGGAGGCGCCAAGATCTGTTCTGCACTGCAATTTCAAGCGTTTAAGGCAGGTCTCCTTTTCTATTTCTACACGCGCTCTTCCAATCTCCAGAAGTGTGTTTATTAAACTACATTTCCCATCTGTTTCTGAATTGGGTAGCACAATTCCATTTTGCTTAGAGATTGCGTAGGGCTCAAGCATTGGTTGGGGATCTTTTTTATTAGGTTGTTTATTTTCCATCCGGGTGTTTCTAGTTGGGGATTTTGTCAAGTGGGTACCCTAATTTGGCCCTTGGGATTGATGTGGGCCAAACTTGATTTGGTTTGCAAGTCACGGGGTTTTTAGTTTATGTTTTGTGGGTATTTGTCCATTGATCATAACGTTTCAAGTTCGATCGGTTTCTGAATCCGGCGGTATAGTCAAGCTTTCCAATCGACACTAAGCTGAAGCCGATCGAGGTTTCAGGGTTTGGCGTATTGAGGGATTCTGCTCTAGTTCTGGGGTATTCACGGGTTCTGTTAAACTAGTGCGCTTATTTGTCTCAGGAATCTTCTGTTGATGGCTATTCATAGACGCAACGGTGAGCAGCCGTTGGTTTCTGTGATGCCTGAGGGGTTTTACGGGAGGTCCTTGTTTGACTCCATTTTGGGGATGGAACAGAGTTGCAGGTTGCAGGATAGATATGAGTTGGGTGATGAATTGGGTTTGGGGCAGTTTGGTAAAATCAGGTCGTGCACAGATAAGGTGTCAGGGGAAGTTCTGGCTTGTAAATCTATTGCTAAGAATAGATTGGTGACTGCAGAGGATGTGCGAAGTGTGAAATTGGAGATTGAGATCATGACGAGCCTCTCCGGGCACCCTAATATTGTGGCACCAAAGGCTGTATTTTAGGAAGATGCATATGTGCATTTGGTTATGTAGCTTTGTGAGGGTGGGGAACTCTTTGATCAGTTTCATAAGCATGGAAGATATTCTGAGTCTGATGCTGCACATTTGTTTACGCATCTGATGAAAGTGGTCAAGTATTGCCATGACAATGGTGTAGTGCACAGGGACTTGAAGCCGGAAAATATTCTCTTAGCCACCAAGTCTCATTCATCTCCAATCAAGCTGGCTGACTTTGGATTGGCTACATATTTCAAACCAGGTATGCAATGACTAATTGACAGTATTGGTCTGATATCTGTAAATGGGCTTATAATACTTGCGGATTATTGCTCTTTCTTTGAATTAGTGTTGTTTAGGTTTTTGGTTTTCTTGTTTTGTTGTAAGCAGTGTCATTGCAAGCAGCTGTCTGGAGAAATCTACCTAACTGTTAAGGATTTTGTCAAAACTGTAAAAAGTATTTTTACGCTTCCACTGGTCGACACTTGTGATACAGATTTTGGGTATACCTGTGTATAGTTTCTAAGACAGACTGTGTGGGTTGCAATTTCTCAACACATCTTTAAATGTAAGTAGTGATGTAATTGAGTTTTCTCAACCCATCATCATAATCAATTCTATCCCTTCTTTCATCTAATGATGGGTTGAAAGCTTGCAACTTGAAACATCTTGCTGTTAAAAACTAAACACAGGTTACCATTTTGTTACATCAGATCTACTACGTTATTCGAGTGTGAAACAGGGTGGGCGGGGTACTAAATAAGATTCTGTTAATTTGAAAGATTGCAATAATATTTACAAACTAAAGTTTAAACATTGTTTCATCTTGCTGTTATAAACTAAACACAGGTTACCATTTTGTTACCTCAGATCTACGTTGTTAGAGTGCGAAACAAGGTGGGCAAGGAACTAAATAAGATTTTGTTAATTTGAAAGATTACATTGTATTCACAAATGGGCTATATGGTTTTGATTATCATCCCTAGATTGTGTTTGAAGTATTCATGAGCTTCCCATTTGAAACAGGGCAGAGCCTCCATGGCACAGTAGGCAGCCCCTTCTACATAGCTCCAGAAGTTCTATCAGGAGGATACAATCAAGCAGCTGATGTTTGGAGTGCTGGTGTGATTCTCTATATTATTCTGAGTGGGGTTCCACCCTTCTAGGGCCAGACAAAATCAAGGATTTTTGATTCAGTCAGACAAGCCAAGTTGGAATTTCCAAAGGATCCATGGAGGAGTATATCGGCTTCTGCCATGGATTTGATCTCCAAAATGCTCCACAGAGACCCAAAGAAGAGGCTCACCTCTGTTCAAGTGTTAGGTAGCTTTCTTTGATAAAAAATGTTTATTTTTTACATATTTTCAGTCTGTTGGTTCAATATGATGTGCCTTTTCTTTCCATATGAAATTAACATTGCTTTAGTTTTTCAGAGCATCCCTGGATCAATAGTCAAATGGAGTTGTCAAAGCATACCCCATTCAGGGAGAACAGGAAAGAGGGTATCGTCTCCAGCTCTTTGAGGTCGCTGGAATCAGAGACAATTTCTTCATTTCGTTCACTGGTTGATGGCAACCCCAAAATAGAAATTCAGCCATCTCTCCGGGCCCAATCGTCATTTTCAGGGTTCTTGCTGAGCAATCAAGTCTCACAAGGGTCTGGAAGCTTTGCTTTTAATAGCTGCCATAAATCAAATGGATCAGAATGCTCAGGAGCGACCCCAACTGTGTTGAATTTTTCCTTTGCAAATGTTGATGATGCGTTTGCCTCCGAACATTCATCATATCCACCTGACAATGAAATGCAGAATCATTGTTCTCAGAGAGGTAAAATTGTTTTCTATTCTATTAGTTGGGGCCTCCTTTAGCGCATTACTTATGACATGTGACTAAGTTGAGATCCAACATGATTGTTTTTTCTGAACTTGTAGAGTCAAGCTTTGGGAACCTCTTTGCAGCAGCAGTCTCTAGCAGTATAAGGAGTGTATCTCAGTATGTGATGTCAGTGGAAGAGCGGGCAAGTGAAACAAGAAAGGTGGAGTCATATGCTCCTAGATATCTTAATTCACACAGAGGGAATCGAACAATAGGCTTGGGAGAACTTGAGCAATTGGATCTCAAGGTTTCAGACTCCATAATTCGGTGGGCTTCATGCACACGACTGTCCAGTGCTACCTCATTTCAATCTTCATTAGTTTGCTGACAGTTTCTATGATTGTTACCAGTGTACTATTAGAGACTGATTATAACCTAAAAAACCCAATGATATGTTTATCTTTTGGAGGGGCTGTTTGAAGGAGTTTTTAGCCGAGCCTTTGGCAGTCAGAGAGCAGAAAGAGAATTTAGTGTCAGTGCAAAATTTTATATACAGGAGATACTGAAGAACTGGTGTATTGTATATTCTATGGGCTGTATACTACAAAACAAAGTAAAGTTCTATTGTTACCTGAAGAAGATCGCCTAATTTGATTAATGTAAAATAGTGTTTATTCTAACAAGTGGATTCTATGATAATGATATTGTGTGAAGCAAATCAATATTGTTATGGTACAAGATTGAAGATTCTTATGTTTCTTTTTTGTTTAATAGACTTATTCAGATTGTTAGACGAGTGACAGCTTTTCTATCCCAGTGAGGACTTCTTTGAAGAGATGAATTATGACGAAGTAATTATTAATGTATTTTCTATTGTCGAATTTTTCCTCTTATTTTCACAAATGTGGGGCACATCTCTTACTCTCTCATTACATAATCACAAATTACGTAATTTTTTTTGGGACCCTTGCTTCTTCTGTATCCTTTTTAAGTGGCAATCACCTCAGCTAAATATAGGAGATGACTCTGGTGAAAGCTAAAACAGTACTAGAATGAGTTGGAATATTGATTATGAATTGTCATGAATATATTCCTAGGATATTTGTTTCTTGTTTCCCAAGAATGGTTCAATTTGTTAACACGTATAATTTGAACACGGACTATTGAGGGGAGATAATGCTTATGCCAAATCACTTGATTTTGAAATCAAAATATTGGATTAATCACAGCCTAATTTAATCAGAATAAACTGTAGCTATCCTTAGGTAAATTGATGTTAACAATTATGTGAAATCACTTGATTTTGAAATCAGAAATTAATGACAGCCAAATTTAATCAGAATAAAGTACAGCTATTTGGGAAATTGATGTTCACAATTAATCTGACAAAGATTACCGGGGTAAAATAAGGATAAAATTTATCGATGCTTTGTTAATCATGACCTCACATTATATGGACCTCACAGAGAACAAGCCAAGTGCATAATGAACTATATTCTGCGACAAAGAATCACAAGTAAAAAAAAAAGGATTAAATAATGGAGATTTTGCCGATTTAGTGGATCGACTTTTGAATTCTTGATATCCCAAGATAGAAGAGCGTCACAGCTAGACTAAATTAGGTGGTTTATAAAGGGGCTACCTAAATTGTTTAAGTGGGTGCTGGAGATGGTTCTATAAATTACATTTCTTTTTGCAGAATATAGCTGAGAAAATTGAAGTGAAAAATTATAGGAATATAGAGTGAAGGAGCTGATCACAATTAAATGTTTACATACCTTGTTGTCATATAAACAGAAAAAATCCAAAGCAGGGGAAAACTTCAACCCCTGCCCCCAAACAACCTCGCAAAAATGGGAAAGATTCAGTTTTTGTCGTACTGGATTAAAAAATAATTCAGGTGACCTGTAGCTGTATATTTTTTTTGCGGTAGAAGCCCCTCCATAGGACTGAACTCTAATTCCATTCCAATGTATTAATTTCTGAAATTGAAGGCAAAATTGATATCCTTCTGTAAATGCACAAAAAGTTGTTAGCACACAAGCTCACTATAAGCGAGATGAGTTGTCTGTCATGTTTTATTCAATATTATGCTCCTTATGGTTGGATATATTGGGAACTTAAATCCCGAAGTTCAGGTCGTTAATTTGAAGGGAAATATTCTTTGGCCTGGTTGGATGAGTGTCACCATTTTGGGCGTTTGTTTTGGTCTTTGAAGCATTCTCATTCAACTTGCAATTCAAGGCGCATGAATGTGCATGTATTAATTTGAAAGTTGCAATTTTAGCATTTGTGTACAGTAATTGCCAAAATTGAATTCAGAAGAGCCCCTATTTATGTAATAGCAGAGGGTTCAAATTTTCATGTTTGATAATCAGATTTTTTTTTCCAGTATGCAAGGGAATTGGTTGCATCTCCTTCATTGTCTTGTAACAATCATGAGTTTGACTTGGGGGAGGAATATTTCTGGTGAATAGTTACTATATCATCTACCTCTCAAAAAATTTGGTCTGGAGTGAGGGAAACCTCGGAGGTGCAGGTTTTCAACCATTGACCTCAAGCTGGTAAACACTCAGCAGATTCCAATCAGTCTAAATCAGCAACATCCATTAGGTTTCGAACTGTTGACCTCGAGTTGGAAAGCACTCAGCGGATGCCAATCAGTCGATTGGCCACATCCATCAGGTTTCAAATTGTTGACCTCGAGCTGGGAAGTACTCAGCGGATGCCAATTGGTCTACTGCCTATACCCATTCAATTTTAAATTTTAAAGACGTGAAAAAAAAAATGTTTGTCATTGAAAGGGGCAAAATTTAAAAATGAAAAATGGCGTCAATAAAACCCAGTTAAATTTGATTCTCCAAAAATGCCAAATAAGAGATAAAGTTGGAAACATTCTATCATCATACAAAACGAGGGCGTGTGCTATGTAAGATGTTAACCACTATTTCATATATTGAGAAGATGCACCAAACTACAAAGTTAAAATTGAGTAGTTATTACCATAAAAAGTTAAAAGAGTTTGGAATCTACAATTGACAACCAACATTCTAGTGCATGTACCATCCTATCAGTGAAACTGATGGTGTCCTACCATTTATATGTGCCACATTTTCTTTGCATGAATGCACATATTTGTACTTGTGTTTCTTTTCAAACATGAAACTTCCATCTTCACCAAAACATACACCTACTCTTCAATCACACCTAAAATTCCGTTTTGACTTTTGCCTTCAAAAACAATATGTTGTGAATAATCTATTACATTGTCAACTCTCATGGTAACTTCCCTAGGAAGATAAAACTCCCATGTCCACCAGATGCACATGTGTTGATTATGGCTTTTAGTGTGTTGACTATTAATGGGTGGCACTTGGCAGTAAAAAGGCATCATCATACTTTGATTTTCCTTTTCCTCATCTTTTGTGTAGACAGCTGAGCTCTCACATGGGTCAATGATGAGCTATTGCCATTACTATTTCTATCATGATTCTCTTTCTAGGTTTCTCCTCCATCATATCCGAATCCAATAATCACCCAAATTTTATATGAAATGAAATACAAGAGTCAACCAATTAGTAAATCTTAAGATTGCATTGTGGATTAGGTGATGAAAACAAAATATATGGTAAATATGTTTTGGATCATATTATGCAACCAAGAATTGTTAAATATCTGTTGAATCATATTATGACAGCAAGCCTGATAATAATAAAAAAATATTATGACAGCAAGAAAGATTTTATGGAAACGCTTACTCAAAGAAACCACCACCTTATTATACTTTCTGGGGACAATACTTCCCATTGTCCCCTTCAACGTGCACACTTGTTCAAAATAACACATACAATCTTGATAAATTTAAGGTTCGCAAAAAATTGTTGCTTTTATGAAGGGGATGTGTAATATTTTTCATGTTATACAATTTTAATTTGGCTTCTCTTCGAATTTTTGTTGTAATTATTTTGTATTGGTTGTTAATATATCAATGCATTTCAGTAAAATTGACTTTTTTATTTAATTAGATGTGGGTGTTGGTCTTGCTTGATCTTAACTTTGACTATGCTTATGATAGTAGATTATACAGCCATACTTACGTATTTACTTACTCTATATTAATTTTAATTGAATTTATTAAATAAAGGGTTTGGATGATGGTAGAATGAGATTAAAGTATTAGGATATTCATTCTTCAATAAAAAAGTTGTTAAGTCAACTCTAACAAATTAATAGATAAATACTGAAATAAAAGTGTTGACTTATGGGATATGGTACACATGTGGACTTAGAGACTTGCCTCCCAAAGTCTACTTCTAGATTAAAAAGATTAAAAAAGTTTTTGGTATATTTATTGTTTTATAAACCTTATTATCTAGCAACGGTTATTTATGTGCAATAAACATATACATCCAGTACTTATTTTTTGTTTTACACATCCTACTAATCCATTGATAGATAAGATATTATAGTGGAACAAAATCATCAATATGTGAGCTAGTCACTTAGTTTAGAATACGTTCAAATTTATAGAAAAAATTGGTGTAGATACTTCAAAATAATCTTGGAACATTTACTAGCTTTAAAGTTGTATTATTCTAGGGTATTTATGTGTTTATCACTCATTGTTCTAGATTAGGCTTTTATTAATGCATTTTCCTATGTTTACTATCATGTTCCTATGCTTTTCGCTCCTCCACTAATGTTTCCAAGTTTCTAGGTCTTTTCCCTGAAACACATATCATACATGTATATGGCCCTAAAATATGTAGTGTACAATTCTAGGGTTGTGGGTACTTTTCACTTATTAGGGTTCCCTGGGGTTATGGGTCCTTCCTTGTCAGATTTTCTACATGTTGTGCATTCGCTGACATGTCAATAAGGTCTTAATTTGCATTTGAAAAATAACATGCAAGTTGAGATTTGAGACACTAAATTAAAGAGAAGGAAATTGCTAGAAGCATTTATAGAAAACATTAAAGCATCTAAAGAAATCTAAAGAGCCGGTTTATTGTATTTTTATGGGCGGGTTGAGCAAGCCTCCAAAACTAGTCCCGGGTTTGACCCCTTTGAAGCATAATCTCAACCTCAACCAAACATGAGCTTTGAAATAGGGTATGGACATTTGCCAAAACAATATGGAGAAGGAAATTTTTTCAGATGGTTTAGTTGCAAGTGCCCTAACAAATATGTGTGCAAAATGTGCAAGCATGCAAAGACATGTGAATTGTTTCATAAAATTCCTGAAACAAATATGGTCACATGGCCTGCAATTTTTGTAACATCTGCACCAAATGGGGTTTTTAAAGATGTGTTTTCTTGGTGATTGTCGAGCACATAAGAATACGAGGTTACAATTAAACATGCCCCCAACACCACTATTAGAGACATCAAGAACCTTCGAGCACATGTTAAATTCCATACCATATCAAAATTTATTTCCAAGATTACAAGAAAAATTTATGTGAAATTCTATTGGTAATGTTATATGAAACAATCTGTAAACTTAGGCTTGCACTTTACTAAGGTGCAATATGTCAGCCTTGCAGTACTAAAGAAGGGCCCATGTTTTATTTTTTCTCTCATGTTTCTTTTATCATGAAATACCATAGTTGCAACCAAAAAAAGTCATGGGGATCTTCACGAAAAGTTTGTAACATTTCACCAAATGCAACCAACAATTGTCTAACTTGATTAGTGCACCTTTACTAGCATACTGCTAGCCTATGTCAAAATAGGAGCTTTGAAATAGGGTGTGGACGCCCCCCCCAAAGCATTATGTGGAAGAGATATTTGTTAGATGTTTTAGTTTCAAGTGCCACAAAAAATATGTATACAAAATGTGCAAGCATGTGAACTATTTGACAAAATGCTTGAAAGGTATGCGGTCCCACAATGATTAAAGGATAATGCAAAAAAATGGGTTTGTTTAAAATACCATATTTTGAGTTATTTTGTTCAGTAAAAACATTAATAAAGGACATCTAGAAAGTGTGAGTGCCATGTAAATAATTTTTTATGATTTCAACTATTAAGTCATTATTGGATGTGAGTAGCATCTATAATTTTGTTTAAACTTTATTTTTGTTTTTTTCCATCATCTACGACTTACCAAATTTCTATTGTTTGGGTGGCTCTTTGTATGTGACCACCAACTGCCACTGAGTCAAGCTGCGTGGGTGGGAAATCTGTATTCCAAGTGGCCAACTACATTTAGAGAGTTTTATTTAGAATTCTCTGTTACGAATGCACCAATTTCACCTAGAAAGATAAGTATGACAGGCTCTGAAGAAACACTCGATCAGTTCAAATTTGCTAGCATACTCCTAGCCTCTACCAAAAATGAGCTTAAAAATAACACATATAGACATCCACTAAAGCATTATGGAGAAGAGGCATTTATAAGATGTTTTGGTTGTGAGTTCCCTAGCAAATATGTATGTAAAATGTGGAAGCATGCAAAGGCATGTGAACTATTTGACAAAATGCTTGAAAGAAATATGGTCATATGGCTTGCAAAGATAGTAGGGTATGCACCAAATGGGTTTGTTGAAGACGTGTTTACTTGGTGACTGTCGAGTGCATAAAAAATATCCATGATTAAAATCACACATTCCCCCATCATAATTATTGGAGACATAAGAACCTTTGAGCATGTGTTGACTGCCTCATTGTATCAAAATTTATCTCCAAGCTTGTTACAAGACAAAAATCTATGGGAGATTATTGGTAATGCTATGTGAAACAATATGTAAACTTAGGCTTGCACTATAATAAGGAGCATCGTGTCAGCACCTCAGTAATGAAAAAGGGCTTGGGTTTTATTTTTTCTCTCATGTTTCTTTTATCATGGAATATTGTAAGTCATGTGCATCTTCACAAAGTGTTAATACCATTTCACCAAATGCAACCAATAGTTTTCTAACATGATCAACTCACCTTTGCTAGCATACTCCCAACTTGTGTCAAAATAGGAGCTTTGAAATAGGGTGTGGACATTAGTTGAAGCATTATGGAGAAGGGATGTTTGTCAGATGTTTTAGTTGCAAGTGCCTTGGAAGATATGTATAAAAAATATGAAAAGCATGAGACCTATTTGACAAAATGCTTAAAAGATATGTGGTCTCATAGACTGTAACGATGGTAACATATGCAAAAAATGGGTTTGTTGAAAAAATCTTATTTTGAGTTTTTTTGGTCATTAAAAACATTAATAAAGGACATCTAGAATGGTGTAAGTGTCATGAAAATATTTTTTTATGATTTCAACTTTCAATTCATTATTGAATGTGTGTAGTATTTCTAATTCTGTTTAAAACTTTATTTTAGTTTTTTGCACCATCTCTGACTTACCAAATTTCTATTGTTTGGGTAGCTCTTTGTATGTGACCATCAAATGCCCATTAAGTTGACTTGCGTGTGTGGGAAATATACATTCCAAGTGGTCGAATACATTATGAGAATTTTATCCAACACTCTCGGATATGAATGTACTAATTTCACCTAGAAAGACGAATACACCATACTTGTAGGAAACACCTGATCAATTCACATTTGCTAGCGTACTTCTAGCCTTTCCCAAAACATGAGCTTAGAAAAAACATATGGACATCCAGTAAAGCATTATGGAGAATAGATGTTTATCATATGTTTTATTTGTAAGGGACCTGACAAATATGCATGCAAAATGTGGAAGCATGCAAAGGCAAACAAACTCTTTGACAAAATGCCTAAAAGAGATATCGTCACATGGCCTATAATGATTGTAGGGTATACACCAAATGGGTTTGTTGAAGATGTGTTTTTTTGGTCAAGCACATAAAACTATGGGGTGAAAATTAAACATGCCCCCAACACAACTATTGGAGACATCAGGAACCTTTGAGCATGTGTTGACTACCACACTATATCAAAATTTATCTCCAAGATTGTTGTAAGACAAAAATATATGAAATATTATTGGTAATGCTATGCAAAACAATATGTAAACTTAGGCTTGCACTATAACAAGGTGCATCATGTCATCCCTATAGTAATAAAGAAGGGCTCGGGTTTTATTTTTTCTCTCATATTTCTTTTATCATGGAATATTGTAATTGCAGACAACAAAAGTCATGGATATCTTCACAAAGCATTCACACTATTTCACCAAATGTAACCAACATTTTTCTAACCTGATCAACTCACCTTTTACAACATACTCCCATTCTATGTCAACATAGGAGCTTTGAAACAGGGTGTGAACATCCCCCAAAGCATTATGTAGTAGAAAACTGAAATAACTCATGGGTAAACCTTCTTGAAATTTTTGAATCTAGTGAATCCCACTTCTTGTGGTTGTATTTATATTTATAAAAACAATATTAGATTTGTGATTTTTTATCACTTGGCCTCAAGATTAGTTTAATAAATTGAAAATTTAATGAAGTTGAGTGAACTCACCTAGAACTATGGACAAGAATAAAATATATTCATATACAAATTGAAAGTTAAGTGTATCTTTGGTCTCTCTTAGTAGTTGACAACCCATATACTAACTTTTATCCTCATTGCAACAAGATGTCTAATTAGGAGTTATCCTAATATTACAAATAAATAATGAATCAATAGGTCCCCTTAATAGAGGACACTCATTAGTTTGAAAGGCTGTAATGTTTCCCATTTACATAGACTAAGATGAGGGTTATAAATACTTTATCATTAACATGCCAATTAAACATGTAGTGGTTGTGTTTGATTAGTTATGTATGACAAATAAGAGTACATTATGGGGTTATGATTATTTATAACAACTCTTTGCTTTGAGTTGGATCCTCAACATGCAGCAACTTATGTTCCTCTGTCAAACATCTACGCAATAGTGTGTAGGTGGGGTGAAATTCAAATGTTATAGATATTGATGAAGGATAGATGAATTAACAATATACATGGATGTATTTCAATTAAAGGTTATAAAATGGTGTATGTTTTTCATGTAGGAGACAGATCACACCCACAAACACAAAATATGTATGTAACGTTGGAGAAAGATTTTTGGGAGGTGAAGGCAACAAGATATTGTTCAGATTCAAAACAAGTACTGAGCGACATGAACGAGGAAAATTAATTATTCCTCTGCCACTATAGTGAGAAGTTGATAATTGCATTTGGATTGTTATATGTTATTAAGTTTACCACTTGGATGTCCTCTGTTATGGAAGATACCTTGAGTCTTGCGTGCCATCAAAAGAAGGTGTATTAATAAGTGTTAAAGCCTTGCATTTCACATTATGAAGATGCATGAAAATTACAACAAAATGGAGAGAACCCAATTTAGAAAAGTGTTGAACTTGTGTTGGGTATGGTTGAATATAATTTGTAGAAGATGTTTGAAACAAATAGAGAATCTATATAACCTAGTGGTTATGCTGACAAAAAGTGGATTGAAATATGAGGTGTTGTAAAAAGGAACCTTGTGACAGGCGTACAAAATATAATCTTAGTTTGACTTGAGGGCATCCCATTGAATGAAAGTCTTGACTACCATAGGAGACAAGGAGATGGTTTTTACAATTAATCTAGGTTATGGATAAATGATGGGAGTTGTTGGAAAATGAGACAAGGGAATGGTTTTTACAATTAGTGTAGTTCTTCGCAGATGTTTTCACCTTTCACATTATTAATTCATCAAGCTTCAACCATCTCCACTGCAACATACAAAACAAAACAATATTAATATATACATTACATAATAATGATCTCCTCCACTACAACATATAAAATAAAACAATATTAATATATACATTAAACAATAACTATCACATCATAAAACAATTCTAGAGTAGCTTTACATAAGATTGAAATTTATCTTTGATCTCTTTAGAATCTCTTACAATTACTTTTATTATTTTAAAATGATTGTTTATTTTGAAAACCATTGGTTGATAGGTTTGGAATGCCCCAATATATAAATCTAATACAAAATATATTATATATTGAGTTTTAATATCATATGATTCATTAATTGAAGGGAAAATTTAGAAAATCTCTTCAATACATATTTTTTATTTTTTAAAAAATATTTGACCAGAAGTATGAGTCAAATAAATGTCATAACTATTAAGAACCCCAAAAATATCATTTACCATTCAAATTTACTTATTCCAACTCTCTATAGCTCTTTCATTATATGAAGTACACCTTCTAAATGCACTTATAATTATGTCGAAGGCGTTCACAAGTTGGGCTGAGGCTTGCCCCCTTTGACAATGGACAAGTAGGTGGACGACGTAGATGGCAACTATGTTTCGTCAACATATTAATTTTTATGTTGATCCGAATCATCTAATGAATGAAGCGTACAAGGAAATTGACATACCTGCTTTGTTCTGACACATTCTTTCATAGCCATATCAATGACCAGGATCTGAAGATTGTGATGCTAACATAAAAATTAAATGGTCTAGTTATTTTCTTCATGAATTCCAGTCCTATACATAAAAACCTATAGCAATTGGCTAAACTATAATGTTTTTTATTTCTATTTTTTCTCAATCTAAAAAAAATGTTAGTTTTCAAACACCATTTTTGCTGATATAACTGAAGAAGAACGAAAAAATGCAAAGAAAATTTCATGTAAAGTCTTATTGTTTTCAATGCCGAAATGGTTAAACGATAATCAATCCTAGTGATTGGAAAAAAATTACACAGGACAAAATGTGAAGTAATATAGAAACATTTTCCTCAGCTCCCCTGTAACACCTTGACACCTCAGGTAGTTGGGATTTTTTGGCCATTAACATCCATATATGGTTGATCTAACATTGCCGCCTAATTTTGTGAGGGTAAATTTTTGTTTCATTGGTCCCTTACACGGTATTTGTTGTATTCACATAAACTTCTCACCTGGCCTCTTACGTGTAACCTTTTGGGGATGGTAGTGTTGTGGATGACATAAGAGATGAAGGGGAGGAGTGGTCTAAGGCCAGTTGTGATTGTGAGCTCCATGATAGTGTATGTAGAGGTTGAACTGCACTCAGGAAAGGTTTTACCTCTGCTTTCTTCAGTTATACTTTTTGCGTGTGGTTTCTTTCTTCTATGTATAGATGGGTGTGGGTTCATTTCTTTGTTTGGGATTGGATTTTGTATTCGTTGTCTTTTGTTTTAGGCTATAGACAGAAATTTGATGCCCTACATATCTACTTGGTTTACAGTCTTCTTGAACTTAGATTGCTGGGGTTTTGGGTCCAAAAAAGGCACCCATAAAATATTAAAATCTTTTCGGGTATAAACTTTCATGAAACTGTCATTCGTTCTTTCAGTTTGTATATTGCAGTTACAAATTTGGGACTGTGAGCAATGAAAGAATTTTGGCCTAATGGGTTATCAATATTGAAGAAACCCCTTGTTATAACATGGGGATTTAATGGGGATTGAGAAAGTTCAACTCAATCTCAAACATTTATGAAGCGATAAATCTCTCTACCCAATTTTAATAAATTATACGCGTTCGATTTGGTCACCGAATAACCTAGGGATTTAGCTTACATGTATAAGAGGCATCACTTAAGCCCCGCAAACATCAAATCACCAAATGATTTTACCTCATCCATTAATCTTACCTCTGCGCACCTAAAGAGAGGATTTCACTGACACAAATGGGTATTAGTTGGAACCATACATAGCTGTTCGTTGCACATAATATATTATCAATAAATATATTACAAAACAATGGTGAGATATTTCAATTTCTTTTTCTTTTCTTTAGGGTCTTTGGTGTCCTATTAAACTATTCAACTATTTATGGTATTTTTTCAGTCACTACATTGACCTTAATGTCAACCATTGTTTTCGTATTCCACTCAATAGTGACAAACATGATGTCTACAATTAGTAATTCATCAGCAAACCACATGCTTTAAAAATCATGATTACACATCCAATCCTTTTTACACCTTAACACTTAACTAGATCACGACAATACATAAAACCCCAGGGAGACCTTGTCTTTTGTGTGTTTTCGAGGTCTATGAAAGTGATAACAAAAAATCCCTAAATTTTTACATAAAACAACTAATTTTTCTCTCAAAATGGTTTTGTGACCTACCCTTTGACACTCTCCTATTCAAACCAATGAGCTCTCGCCTTACTTCTGCATCAAAATTTAACTAAGAATCCCTCATTGAAATCTACGCATAGCCCATGTTCTGAGTAACAACATGTTATCCTACTCATTGAACACGACCAAAAGTCAATATTCATTGTGTATGTATGTACATTGTCACAAAAGATGGAGGGAGAAGAATAGTTGTGAACAATAGTGAGGGTGCACATCGAGAAGACGTGACAAGAATGTTTTACAATCACTTGATTTTATTTGAATACATCTTAGAATCTATTTTTCATATGGTATAAGCTTGCAGGTAATGTCATAGCTACCTACGGTTTGGATTTTCAAATTTTCTTTTTCTTGGCGTGGGAGGTAAAAAATTCAAACTACTATTTTAATTTGTTTGCATTAAAATATGGTTAATCACCCAAAGTTTTGAAGGTATACTATTAAAGTAAAAAATGCATGTTTAGAAAATAGTAGATGTTATCCCACTCACCTTGGAGGCAGACACTAGAATTTCAATTTCTTTTGAATTAGGTATAGCATCTCATATTTTGATGTTTGCTCATAAGTCGTCTTATTTGGTTAATTGTGCTTCCACTCTTACCAATTACTCTACCAACCTTTCTATTCGTGCACGTGATTCTAATAATAACATCCTTAACACAAATCCCTATAAATCATCGACATGATGGAATGTCGTGATTTCCTCTTGTCATTTTTAATCTATGTTTTTAATATCTTTTTAATTTTTGGATTTAATTGTGTTGTGTTTCATTCTTGAAAACATCAGGGCATGTATATGATTGGCATTATCGAAATATTTTCTGCAACTGAGGTGGTTGAGGATTTCATAATAAGATGCGCAGGGACTATAACTTTGTCTTCATCCCCTTCTTCAACTTGTTGCTGAAATCCTTGATGGGAAACTCCTGAGGGAAGTGTGGGAATCCCTCATAATATAAAGAAAATTTATCGCACATGAAAAGAAACTCATTAATATAAAGAAGGGAATCAACTTCGTCTACAACAAAAATTCATCTTTGCAATATTTGCGGTGAAACCTTGTTGGACGTTGCTAGCTCTGATTTCGTTCTCCTCATCACCATTATTTAGAAAACCTGACGTCAGATGTGCAACTATGGATGGTTTCTTCAGGGGACTTGACACTCTTACCTAAAGTCCATACTTTTTTCCACCACCGAAATGCATCTTTTTTATCAGCATATAGATCATTCTTTTGGGTACTTAATTTAGATATGTATTTTTGGATTAAAACATAGAAACGGAGGAAGGAAGATATCATTGCATTTACCCGGTTTAGGGTATTATGGTTTCTGAAATCACAATTTTGCACAGCTCCTCCTACTTTTAAATTGAAAATGAACTTTTATGAAAATCTAGAGTTGATTAATTCCCGACAATGCAGTTTATTTGATTTAATTTTAATTACACCGAAAGGTGTGTTTACTGCTAGAAATCCCAAGAAGGCTCTAACAACAACTTTCAATCATCGCTATCCACATCCTCATCCATGTCAATTTCCACGTATATATGAAATGCATCGTCATCTAAGTACTTGTATGAATCAACGTCTACGCCTGTATCAAGTTCCCTATTCAGTTTTTTATAACTAGCAATCATTGTTTGACAGGTGTATAAATTGACATATTTAATACGCTTTCGTATGTTGGGAAAAGCGACAGTTGTATTCCTATCATCATTTCCTACTCCTCGACATACAAGGATATTTATTTTAAAGTAAAAATTTTCTTCCTAATATCACATTTTTACTAAGAGAAATATTGCATTCTTATTTAAAATTATATCATCGTATTCAACATTATTAGTATGGAGTCAAATTGTGGGCCCTAAACTATAATATGCTTAGATCATATCATACAATCAAAATGTTGTCGTATTGGTCTCAAATCCATCGAAAAGTGAATTGTTAAAATATTAGTAAGTGTCACGTACTTGGTTTATTCCGGTTGAAGACATTATAGCACTAAAATATGTTTAATTATACACAATTGAACGTTATATCATGGGGTTAAACATAATTATGATTTTTATGGATTGTTCATAGATAAGATTTGTTGATACATATTTTTTTTATTATTATTTCATAATTTTGTAATTTTAAAATGGATTGCAAAAAAAATCTTATTAAACAATTGTTTTTTGTAATATTCATGTATTTGTTAAGGGTGAAGGCTTCATTATGCTCATCGAAATCAACAAAAGACGGACCACGGGGTTACAAAACAATTTCCTTAATTTTACAATAGTCAATATTTATTTTGTTTCCACCCGCTATAAATAGGTCCAAGTGTTTATTAGATTTCAATTCCTTATTCATGTAGGAGGAATAATGTTTTTTTAAATATTCAGAAGTGAATATTTATGTCGAAAGGCATTTTTTACAGCGAGAAGCTTGCCACCCCTCTAACTTTTTTGAGAAATTTATGATATTTTTCATTAATTTTGTTTTTCTCTGTGAATTTTCTTATTTGTGCCATTAAATTATCCATATTATATGAAAGCGTATCTTTTTTATAGGGATTAATGAAATGAACATGGTTAAATATTCAATTTTAACACACACACACACACACACACACACACACACACACACACACACACACACACACACACACACACACACACACATCTTATTTTATATATTTATGAGGAAATGTGTGTTTACATGTAGAAATCCCTGGGGCTCTAACAACATATTGTAATCGCCATTATCCATATTTTGGACGTATCAACAACCCTTACATCATACAATCATATGTGTTGGTCATCAATGACTGAACAAATGTTTTGTATGTCTTTTTGCTTCACTTTTGTTTCGTATTTTCATAATAGTATCTCTTTAGGTGCCTTTTGTGACCATTAAGTAAGGAGTAATGGGGGTTTGTTTTGCAGTAAATGATGAGCATTGACATGAAACTACCAATACAACTACGGATTGGATATTTAATGTCGGCGGAGGCACTACAATAGGGATTATGTTGATGCCTTTAAGCTGGAGGATGACATTTTTGTTCTCAAGGTCTCGTCTTTCTTCCTTTACGAGGGGAACCATTTTGCACAGATATCCCTGACTTCGATCCTTCACCGATCTAGGGACCCTGTGTTCACCAAAACAAGGGATTTTGTTTTTTATAGGGTGCAAAGCAATTACTCTTAATTGTATCATTAAATTTTTGTTTCAGAAGATAGATTGCACTTTCTTCGTGGTTGACTATTGAATGTTCCTTACCACTGTGAATTCCGATGAAAAACATATTAAATGTTATCCAACCAAAAAAATTAACACTTTAACAGATATAAGAAAATAATAACATATCCCCCCTTTCCATTTTTTTTTTCTGAAATATTCCATTTCGTTTAGTCATGTACGACCATTTTATGGTGCCACACAACTTATGGACAAGTTAATGACACTGATTGCATGGCCCCTCCATATGGCTTAAAATTAATGCAATACACCGCTATTCATAAGGCCAAACACCTTTTCTGCCACTTAATAAAAATGTTTATGAGGGGGAACCTTATTCACATTCTTTATATCTAAAGAGAAACCATAATTATATATGAGCTTGAAATCGACAACATAATGAACCCTCAATGCCGAGAATTGTAGTTTTTAACATATGTTGACTTTGAGATTGAGTGAAAAAATGTAATTTTTCATTTCAAGTAATCATTGACAACACCTTGCCCTCTAAGATATTTCCAAACTATATTTCCATGACGCCCTGCGCACCGTATCCCCTTTCTTCATCAAACATTTGATAAATGTGCACATGTTACATATGCTCCTCCTTGTAATAAAGTTTGCTTCCTCATAATGGTTCCACCAAATATTAATCTCCCTCAATTGATTCTCATCCCTCTAATCCTCTCTTTTGTACCCCTCTTCTTCCTTTTATGTTTTTCGTCCCTCAAAATCAACCTCATCTTACAATGCCCCTTTGGCATTCACATCACACATTTCACATGCAATTGCTAGTACTATTTACACATTTTGAAAAATATTTGAAAATTAACCTCACTTAAAAATTGTTTGATACATAGTGTCGTGCATTGGTCAATGATAAATATTAACAATTGCACATGAGTTACAAACTACGCCAGAGAGGATACCAATGTTGAGCTTGTTGGAGTTGAAATTTGAGGAAAAATATATGCTATCTTAAATTGTTTTAAGGTTGTGGGATGGGGAGGAGTGAATAATGTAGTACAAGATAAGATCCCAAAGGTTCCTTATATTGATTTACATTCTAGATGCATAACATTCTCGCTTGACATGCCATAAAAGAAGGTCTATTTTTCTACAATAAATTTTTATGACTTAGATGTTTGGGGGAGGGGGTCTATCTATGAAATTCCACAACACCACATTTTCTTGTCCCAATTTGGCACAAGTCGAAAGAATGATGGCAAGGGCAAATTGATTGAATTGGACTTTTGTTTGTTGCATTTGGTAAAGAAGTGTCAATCCCTATTCAAAAGTCTCATGTTTTCTTTAAGCTTCTATTATCATGTTCCATGAGAAGACATTTGGGCCAGTCATTCTATTTAATACTTTGTGAACACACAATAAAATTCCTCATATTTTATATTATCAAGAAGCAAAATCTTTGCCCTTATTACAATATAAAAATTGTTATAAATATTATTAATTTGATTAAAGGGGTTATAGTTTGATTAGTAGATTGAAAATATGTCACAATTGTTATTGTGCCTATTAATATTTAAATTAAGATACTTGAATTTAAAAATGAAATTAAATTCAAGTTTTACACAAATTTAGTTATTAATTATTAGAAAGAGATGGCTTTGGTTAGAATTCAAAATGAATTGTAACCATGTTAAAAATACATAGGTGTCGCAGGGCTTGGTTTCCATTCCCAATTTATATTTAGTGTACAAAGTGGTACTTTTATGCGTCACTCAAATATTATAAAAATCTAGCCCTATGTTAAAAGTTCAAAATTCCAAACAAATAAGGACTTGTCCTATATTAGAGTTACACAACTTCAAAAAATTAAATACTTTTCAATTACATGAATTAATTTTAAAAAATACATAGAATCAAATATGGAAAGATAGATAACTCTAATTCTTAATACGAAGCCTAAAAACACCTAATTTTAATGAAAACTTTATAAACCTAAATGTCTGAATAAAACATATTATTTATAACATCTACATTACAATTTTTTTGGTCAAACATTTATGCTCACGTTTAGAGTGGAAGAATGGCCTCACCTAAATACTGGTAAATTGAGTAAAAAAAATGTAATTAAAATGATTCAAATTCTTATTGTAATCTGCTTGCCTTAAAAGCTACCAAGTACATGTCTAATTTTGGAAGAAACGATCCAACTATTTATGTCACGTACGGGTAATTCTCACAAAAATAGGGAGCCGTATATCATGGCAATAGGATCGCATGACCCCTATGTGATAGACCATAAGATTCCATACAAGATGTCATACATACAACGCCCATGTGTGGGACCCTGTTCTTCTTCTGTGGTGTCTAGTCAACACAACCCAATTATAGCCTGCGTCACTGACTTGCCTGCCAAGACATTTCAGTTCCCAAGGTAAATCCCAAGGAAGAGAAAGGTGGAGGAAAGAACAACAAAAGGTGGTGAGAATTTAAGATGCATTGATTTGGTTTTCATTTCCTTACACAACTTTTAGACTCACCATCGATTAATCACTAAAAATCTTAAGTGCCAAAACACTGATTTTATTTTGTGAAGCTCTATTATGTGGTCCATTCTACCAGAGCAAGGTTGCTGCATCTGGACAACACGAAAGAATTAGGAGGGAGAGGAGTTACAAAATTGGAAAGGTGATTAATCAGAGTATTTATTTAAGAATGAAATGAATAAGTGCATATGTTTATATTATTTTTTTGTCCTGTGTTTTTACAGAGGTAAACTTCATTAGAAAACAGGACAACTACACTACAATGTCAAAAAATTTGAAAGTCATACCTTCCTAAGACATCTCCATGCCAGTTCATCCACAGTACCAACCTTATCCTATCATAAAAGTGACCCCTAAGTGATTTTCATGTATCCCAATAGGTGATTTAGGAAACAAAAATCATTCAAGGAACTTTTGGAGCAAAGTGTTCAACAATGGAGTTTTGAGCGATTTTGGGAAGGGCTATCATCAACCTTCCTATGACGAGTGCATCATCCCCGGAGTGGATCAAAAGTTCAAAAATCATCACAGAGGAATATTAAAAGGATAAAAACATTAAGGAGTTAATTTTGGAAGATTTAGGGAAGTTTAAGAGATTTTGGAGCCAATTCATTAAAAATAATTTTTTAGGCATGAAGGAACCTGCATCACGAAAAAGGACCTGAACTTCAAAGAAAGATTTTGGGATCTCAAAAAAGATTTGAAAGCTCACAAAAGTACCTATGGAAATAATTTTCAATACTATACATTGTGGAAAATACTTGATATCTTGAAACCCCATGCATCTCTCTAGGAAACTCATTCTTTCGACACATAGTGAGCAATCTTGAGAAAAAAGGAGCCATTTTGAGGTGTTACAGTAATATTAAAGCCTTTATAACCTCAAAATTCTTATAATATTATGTTTTTTTATTCAAAATAATATAAGGAGGTGTCTCAAAATTCATCCAAGAGCTCAATATATGACCTTCACAAGTCAGCTCTCAAGGTAAGCTCTTTGACACTTAACCAAATTTCCAGTGGGACACGTGGCACAACCAAGTGAAGGTGAATTTTCATGTCCCCTTTGCACCTTTGAAAATGGACACGAGGTGCAAAAAATTATGCTTAACCCCTATGGAGCCATTTGGACACCCATATGACCTACCAACACTCACCTAAGCCCCTTTGACTGCTTTGACCTTCATACCTACCTAACCATGCATGCATGACACTTGGCGTTCCTAGAGAAAGGCACATTTTATTACACCATTTTCACCTTTTGTAAAGGGATGTGAGGGATATAAAAATGTGCCCCACCCCCTTTTATCCTCCAGGTCACACATGCGACCATCTCTCAGCTCCCAGGTGCTTTATTCCAGCCCCCTCTTCAACTCAACGACAAATTAAAGGCCGCTGCTTGTTCTCATGAGGGAAAGACACATTTTTATGTCTCCTTTCCACCTAAGAAAAGGGACATAAGGTGAAAAAAAATTCTCCCTACCCTTTTCCTTTATTTTTCATGCTATTTAAATGCGGGGACTTAGCCATTTTCACCATTTTTCATCCCCCACACCTCCAAATGTTGCTAGAATACTGGAATTTTTTTTCGGAGATCAAATAATATTTTTTGTACTCTAAAAATATAATTGATTCCTACATGATCTAAGAATATAAAAAACACGAAGAAATCTGGATTTGAAACAAGGAAAAATGAATATTTTTTCCCAAAGTGACTTCGAAACCCGTAGGGAAGAATTTCTCATATCTAAAAAACCTGTGCACGAATAAACATGCCTTTTTTGTGATATTATAGTTTTTTAGAGGAAATGAGGATCCAAGTGAAATATTTCATGGGCACACTCCACATTTTTTGTTGTGAAGAAACCCTAGTTTCTCCGCGGTAAAATTTTGAAATTTAAAATCTCTTGTTCCCAACACTAGATTGAGTTGAAAATTTAGAGCTGCATTGAGGAGAAAAAACCCATACCGGGAAGTTTGTTTCATCAAAAACCAATGCCTAGAAAACCACTTTCAAAAAATAATAAGCCTTCCTACACATGTACTTGCTATTTTTGGTAAGTCATCACCAGAAGCAGTTGTGGTGAAGACGGTGTGCACCAAGGATAACCAGAAGGTTAGATTGACTGATCAGTTCTGGAAATGGTGAAAGAAGTCACTTACTAAAAATAGTAAGTGCCCTACATGAGCACTAGCTATAAATAGTAAGTCATCCAAGAAAATTGGTCAAGGAAAGAGCAGTATACACAAGGGAAATTAAAAAATATAACTTCACCTGTCGGGATCAAGAAAGATGAAATTTGGCACTTACTAAAAATAGTAAGTTACCATTTTTCAGTGTAGTAAGGTGTCCCAAGGAGCTAGAAAATTCAAGTTCATAGGGGTTGTCATGGTTTTCTCTTCCAAGTGATTGTTCCAATTACTCAGTCAAGTGTGTAATGAGAAGAATGAAGGAATGATGACACTTCATGGTTCAGAGTGATTGTTTGAGTTATGAGATAGGCATTATTCAGTGTTCAAATGCACTTATTAAAAGTTTCCATTTTGTGTAGTATTATGGCCACGTTGTAAAGGTCATTGCAGAGGTTAGTTTCCATTCTCAACTTATTTGGAAGGTATCTCTGTGAGCAATACCCACAAAATTCCAAGTAAGCATTCAAAAATGTTTCTAAACACTCAATTCGAGGTGTTTAGGAATCATTCAAAGGAGGTTTCTTAGGGTGAAAATAGTTCAAGGATCCAGAGTTCACTGCATTAGAGTGTTTCCTCGGATCATATGGCAAGGATCAATTGGTCGAACATGGAGTAGTTCTCTT